>CAUHTR010002150.1:35000-63793 GCA_959609185.1 Schmidtea polychroa
ATGTCGAGAAATAATGGGGTGTTCGGAATCAACAATAATTACATTTTTTGATCTTTTTTGATCAAGAATTGCATTATTGTTTAATTTTGAAAATGAAAATCTGGATGTTGAAGGTATTATCGCAAAACTAAATGAATCCATGTTTAGACACAAACCTAAAAATCATCGAGGAAGTTCCAGTAGTGATGATATATGAATTTTTGGTTTGGTTGATACAAGTTATATTCCTAGTAAAGGATATGTGTATTGTACCAGATAGATCTCAAATACCTATTACCAATAATTAACAAAATGTATTTGCCGGGATCTATTGTATGGTCCTATGAATGGAAAGGATATCTTGTTATCAAAATAAATGAAAATTTGGCCCATTCAAATGGTAAACCATAAAACACAGTTTATAAACTATGAAACTGGAATGCATACACAAGCTATTGAAAAGTACTGAACAAAACAAAGAAATAGAATTAAATCTACGAAGGTGGTTTAAAAAGAAAAATTGCTATTGTATTTAGGGAGTGGATGTTTTGAGGCAATATTCTTAAAAATGATTTTATTGAAGTTTTAAAATTGTTTCGTTTAGAAATATAAATGTGTTTACTTACATTTTATTTTGTAGCGGCAATTTTCAAAACATTTCAAAGTGAAACTCAATATAATAGTTCGTTAACTGTTTCAAATTCAATATTCAAAAGCCTTGGTGTATTGTCTTTAACTTTATTGGAAAATACTGATTATAAAGAAACCTACATTCAAAATTATGTAAATGATAATTACTGTGTCACTTATATGCAGAGTCTAGTGAGAAATATGGGTTATTTGGATAAAAACTTGAATTGTGGTATAACTTTCGAAGAATTAAAAATCAATACTGGAATTTTTAGGAATTTTTCCTCTGGATGAAATTCCATATTTGTGTAATAATCAATTGTCAATACTCATTCATATTATCTCGGTGGCGAACATTGAATTGTGATATTTATTAGTCTTTGATCATATGGGTTTTTATTATACATCTTTATTCGTTTCGAAACCTATTGTGTATAATAAAACAATGTTTCACAACCCAATGATTAATTATTGCGAACATTATTGTTTAGCCTGGTTAATATGTAATAAATGATTAATAAATGTTTTTTAAAATATTAAGTGTTTTTTATTATTTTAATTATTTTCATAAGAAATGCACTTTGTACAGAGTGACCGTGCACGGTTAATAAAGACAGTGACTGATTAGCAAGAAAATGTATTATTGATGACTTATACATGATTTACATGACTATACATCATCATTATTTTATATGAAATAACTAATTAAGTTTAATATTAAAAATATTTTTTTAATATTAAACTAATAAAATATGGCTTTGGTAGACATTTTTATTTCTGTGGTTTACCAATAAATCAACTCTAGCCAGACTTAAAAATATATTTTAGTCAATTTAATAAAACAGAAAAACAATTTCCATTTTATTAAAGCAATAATTGATAAACTCAACATTTGATGACTAAAACAAAACGTCTGAATTCGGCTTTTTTGTTTTTAAAATAATTCTCAAAGTTTTAAACTAAAAGAAATACCAAATTCAATTATGCTAATGAAATTTTGCGATAGCAATGGGTATTTATAAATACAATAGAAGCTTTCAAATAATATATTATGGAATAATATTAAGAAATTATTACCACTTTATCTATTATTTTTTTAATAGTCTTGAAAATGTATTTTAATGTATTTATTCGTATTAATAATAATGATAACAATAATAGTAATAGTAGTGGATATAAGACCCTCCCGAACACAACCCCCCAGTTTTAACGACCTCCAAACTCTTAACTTATTGTAATAACAACCCCAAAATTTTACACTTTTAACCCTTTTAGACCCTCTATTTTCAACACAAAAGCCAAGGTTGTTTTCACTTTAACCTCTATAAACAGAAAGAAAATGACCAAGAGCAGGCTCTCGCAAACTACCAGGGGGTTATGTTCGGAAGGGTCTTATATCCACTACTTATAGTATTGTGTTGTAAAGTAATTAGTTGGCAAGCTGCCAAGTTAGCAAATTGCTAACTGAGCAGAGTGCTAACTGAGTTGAATAAAATTATAAATATTTTAAAAATATGAAAACATCCCACCCAATAAAAAAAATTTTTTAAAAAATGAATTCTAATATTTATAATTGTACTATTTGCAAAAAAATTTTTAAAAATAAAACTGCACTACTGTCACACCAAAAATCAAAAGACCATTTATTAAAAATAAATAGAATGGATAATTCAAACTCAAAAATTTGTTCAAAATGTAAAGAAAGATATTTACTTTCAGGATATGATAAACATTTTGAAAGTTGTATTGGAGTTCCTAAAAATAGAGAAAAATTTGAATGTTCTATATGTGAATCAAAATTCAATATAAAATCTTATTATTTAAAACATGTAAAAAAATGTGCTATAAAGAACAAACAACCAATACCAAAAAGAGATTCTGATTCTGAAGATTCTGAGGATATTGAACCTGAACACATTGAAAAAGAAAAATATAATTGGGACAACTTCAATCACATAGATATATTTGGAGAACAAATGTTTTCCTCCACAGCCTCAGATTATATAAGAAAAAACAAACAAAACATAAAAAATTCAATGGATAATGCTATAAAAAATTTGGCCGATCAAGATTCAACATTATAAAATATAAAGTTAGAATCTCTGCAAAATATTGGAGAGGAGAAGAGGTAGATACAACTCCTCTAAACTCTGATATTGAAACATCTTTTAAATATTTATTCTCAACAAAGGGAATAAATAAAATCATCAAGGATTTAACTGAAGAGATGGAAGAGCAACAAGAACAAGTAGAACAAGAATTGGGAGAATCAAATTTAAGATTCCATTCTTTCCGATCTCTGGAAATTGAATATTGGAAAGCAGCACCCCCAAATCCTAAATCTTATATTCCTACACCATTCACCTCCAATTATGTTATAAATGTACAGAATAAAGATAACAAATGTTTCCAATGGTCAATACTTGCACACTTACATCCTCAACCAAGGGAATCCCCAAAGAGTTTCAAAATATGAACAATATGAAAATGAATTAATATATCCAAAAGGATTTAAACATCCAATGAAAATTGAAGACATTCCAACATTTGAAATTTTAAATAATATTAAACTTAATATTTATGAATACGTTCCCCGTAAAGATGATTTTAGGAAACATATTATACCAATTTATATTTCAAATAAAAAACTATTAGAACAAGATAAAAATAGAGAAATAGATCTTTTAATATTAGAAGAAATTAATAAAGAAGTAGATCGAGAATATAGAGAATATATTTTTAATGAAGAAGGAGAAGATGAACAAGATTTAAATTTAAATGTCGAACAAGTCGAACAAGTCGAACAAGATGAAGATTTGAATATTGAAAGGAAACAACATTATATTCTAATAAAAAACTTTCAAAGTTTTATGCGTACAACAACACAAGTTAGAGGTGGAACAACTTGTAAAAGATGTCTTCATTATTCAACATCTAAAACATCAGTAATTAAACATGAAAGATTATGTGAGAAGAACCAACCAGCATTAATTAAAATGCCCCAAAACTCAGACATGAACTTTAAAAATTATTCAAATTTATTAGAATCAGTAGGTGTAATATATGGAGACTTTGAAGCAATAAATATAAAGCATGATTTAGAAAAAGAATATTTAAAAATAATAGAAAATAATAATTTATCAGATTCTTGGTATGATTATTTGCCAAAGACACCAAGACCAACATGGGAGAATATGAAAAACTTTCTAATGGTTAAATAATAAATCTTATACAATAAAACAAACTAAACAACTACCATCAGCTTATAAACTATTTTTTAAAAGTAATTATCCTGAACTTATAGAATCTAAAGAATATTCATATAGAGGAACTTCTGAAGAAGATGTTTTAAATCATTTTACTAAAAATGTAAATGATTTAGAACATGAATTATTTAAAATATTAAAAACAAATTATGAAATAAATTTTTCAATTGAACAATGGGAAGAATATAAAAATACTTCAAATTGTTGGATGTGTAAACAACAATTTGAGGATACTGAGTCTTTGAATACTGAGTCTTTGAATACTGAGTCTTTGAATACTGAGTCTTTGAATACTGAGTCTATTGAAGAAGAAGAACAAAGAATGTTTCATGAAAGAGTGGAGCAATCTTCAAATAATATAAAAGTACCAGATCACGATCATTTTAAAAAATCAAACAATTATAGAGGACCAGCTCATACAAACTGTAACATAAATTGTAAAAAACCTAAATTTATACCAGTTATATTTCATAATCTTTTTGGATATGATATACATTTATTTATAAAACATCTAGCAGCAAATGCTAAAAATTCTTTCAAAGTAATAGGTTTAACAAAAGAAAAATATAAATGTGTACAATATGGTTGTTTAAAATTTATAGATTCTCTAAATTTTTTAGGAATGTCTCTAGATGCAATAGCTAAAACAATGAAACCAGAAGATTTTAAATATACAATAGAGCAAGTTTTGATAAAAAATAACATTCCCTTGGAAGAATATCCAACATGTTTAGCAAAAGGAATATATCCATATGATTATATTGATTCATTTGATAAATATAATGAATCCATACCACCACAAGAGAAATTCTCTACAGTGCTTCAACAATCAAATATTACAGATCAAGAATATTCTCGAGCAAATAAAATGTACCAATTATTCAACTGTCAAAACCTTGGGGAATATACTGACATGTATTTATCCCTTGATGTTTATATTTTAGCAGACTGCTTCGAAGGGTTTTGTAAAGCCTTTGAATTAAAACCCTATAATTATATAACAGCACCCTCTTTAGCTTGGGATATAATGTTATATAATATATAGACTGAAGAAGATGTAGAAACAAGAAATAAAATAATAGAATTATTAGTTGATCTCGATATGTTTAATGTATTTAAATATAATATTAGAGGAGGTGTTAGTTCTGTAATGGGAGATAGAGAAATAACTGCAAATAATTGGATGACTCTTTATAGAAAATTCTTTAAAGATACAGATGAAGACTATATAGTAATAAAAACCCCAGAAGACTCTAAATTAATAAAAGAAGGTTTATCAAATCCATGTGAAATATTTTATACTGATGCAACTGCTCTATATGGAGGTGTAATGACTCAAAATTTACCAATTGGAAACTTCACCTGGGTTGATATTCCTAAAGAAAAAGATAAACTAGAAGATCTTTTAAATGAAATATTATCAACTGAAAAAGATTCAGAAATATGGATATGTTATAGAGTGTGATCTCGAATATCCAGATGAAATAAAATCTTCAACTAGATATTTCCCATTTGCACCAGTAAAAAGGAAAATAGATGTCAATGAACTTTCAGATTGGCAGATCAGTCAAAATAGACCTACTACAACAAAACTTTTATGTGATCAAAGTAATAGAACTTATTATCTTTGTCATTATAGGCTTCTACAATTTTACATCTCACATGGAATGATATTAAAAGATGTTCACACTATTATAAAATTCCGACAACTTCCATTTATGAAAAAATTTATAGAAGGAAACATTAGAAAAAGAAATGAAGCAAAAAGAAATGGAAATGCATTTCTAGATATGATATACAAACTTTTAAATAATGCAGTCTTTGGTAAGACTATGGAAAATGTTGACAAATACACTCGAGTAGAATTATTAACAAATACTCGAAAGGACTTTGCAAGATATAATAGAATGCTTGGAAAACCAACATTTAAAAATGCCGAAGTATTCTCAAAGAACCTAGTTGCAATTGAAATTCAAAATAATGAAAAAACCTATAATAAACCAATCTTTATAGGTTTCTCTATTTTGGAATTATCAAAATTACAAATGTATGAGACCTATTATGACATTCTACTACCTCACTTTGGAGATCGAATATCAATACATGGTATGGATACAGATAGTATGTTTTTAAAAATATACAGTAAAGATGTGAAAAAAGAAATACTCGAAAGTGAAGTGCTTTCAAAACTAATAAATACATCTGGAGAATTATTCACATTCAAAGATGAAAAGCCAAATACTCCAATAATTAATGCTATATTTATTAGGGCTAAACAATATTCACTTGAAATGATAGAAAGCCCGAAAACAATAACACAAACAATTAAAATCATGTATAAAAACCCAATAACCCTTGAAATGGAAGAAATAGATTATACATTTGAACGACCAATAATAACCTCAGATATAAAAACCCTTAAAGATAACAAATGCAAAGGGATACAAAAATCAGTATCTAAAACCATCACACATCAAGACTATAAAGATGCTCTAAATATAAATTATTCAGATAAAATAGAAGAGGTACATCAACTTAAATCCGAGAAGCATAATATGTATTTAGAAGAATCAGCCAAGGTATCATTATCAAATTATGATGATAAAAGATTTATTCTAAGTGATTTAAAAACAACTCTTCCAATTGGAAATGATTTAATCCCAATAATAAAAAACTTACAAGTGTTGAATGATCTCTATGGTACAAACATAACAGATCGTTCAATTAAGTAAAGTTGAAATACTTTACCCTGGAAGACCTATTCCTCAAAAACCTCTATATAATCAAGTTCAAAAATCAATACCTATAGATATTAAATATTTAAATACAGATTCTGAATATATTCGAGGGTTATCAGAAAAAGAATTTGAATCCCATAGAGAACATCTACATTCAATCATGACTGAATCTAATTTTTAAATATATAAAATGTCGACAGTTAATTTAAGATATTCAAAAGCTAAGGAACTTATACAAAAAACTAAAAAATTATATGATGTTGTTGATGAAATAGTTAAAGATAAAGAAATTAAAATACAAGAAATTAAAAAAGAATATTATTTAAAACTTTGTAAACTTAAAAATATAATATTTTTTATTATAATGTTTTTTATATTAATTATAATATCCATCCTTCTATTTTATTTTTATCCTCAAATAAAAAAATTATCTAACAGATTTTATTGGTCTACGTAATATTTCCTCTATTTCCTTCATCATTTCTTCATTCCGAGCAGCATCAGAACTATTCAATAATACATGTTTTACATGCATAGATTCTATAAAACTTTTATCAACTAAATTAGCACTTTGGAATAAATATTCATTCTCTTCCTTTATTGCTTTATTTTCCAGACGAAGATCAACAGTCCTATTCATTAACCTCTTTAATATTTCTTCTTGTCCAGCACGGTAGACAATAGCTCGTCTGCCATAGTCAATTTGAGTTCCCATACTCTGTTTATTAAATTCTGTCAAAAGCTTTACACATTCTTTTTGTATTTCAGGTTCTTCATTAATTGTCGCAATGATTGAATTATAATCCATTTTATATTTTAAAATTTAACTTTTAAGAATATCACTTAATTGTTTTTTGCTTATTTCTTCTTCAGATTCTTCTTCTTCTTCTTCTTCCTTTTCTTTCCATTTAAGATTTTTATTATCAAAGATACCAGATGGGAATCCGATAGGTCGCGAAGCTCCAGATGCTAAAAGTATCTTTTGATTTAGCTTTACAAACATGATTCTGAGAAGATTTACTAGATTTAAAACCTTTTGAACAATCTGTACAATAAAAAGATTTTCCTGCTAGGATGTTTGTTTCACCAGGTGGAGGCTTATTCTTTTTAGATTTTTTACTTTTAACAGCATGTCTAAAAGGAGAACCCATTCCTAAATCATTTCTTATTCTTCTCATAGTAGAATCTGAAGTACCCAACATTTTACAAATTTAATTTAGAAGTATCAACTATAGCAACCTGATCTACTTTTTTTAAAAATGCATCCATTTTTTATATTTATAATTTTAAGAATTTTTCAATAAGAATTCTTTAACCATTTCTCTCGTTTAATTTTTTTTAGAATATTCATTAGTTATAACATTAGCACTTTTTAATCTATTAATATTATTTTTAATATCTTGTATTATTTGATTTGATTTCATTATTTCATCATCAGTTAAGATTCCATCTTCCAAAGCTTTTAATTGAAATAAAAATAATTTAGAGATTCCTAATTCTATTGATAAACAAACTTCTCTATATAAACTTTTCTTTTTAGAAGTATAAGATAAAGAAACTATTTCAGTTAAGAAACCATCAGCTACAGAAATACTTCCAAGTATTACAGGTGCAATTGTTAAAACTGGTAAAGTTATAGGTAAAATAACTGTTAATATTGCAGATGTAAATCCTAAAGAATAACCTACAACTTTTAAAACTGTATTCCCTTTATTCCATCTATTTTTAATTTTTTTATAATGTCTTAATAAATCTTGTAAATGTAAGGTTTCTGATTTAAATTCTTTTACTCTCATAATTTCAAGTTCTGTGGGAGCCGAAGGCTTGGGACCTTTGGAAGAATAACATCCTGATGATCTCAATTCTGGGTAAATTTTTTCTTCTCTTACTTCTTCCATTTTAATAATTAAAAAAATAAGATTTTATTCTTATGAGCACCATCTGGTACCAATACTCGGATATCAAAAGAAACTCTTGTTGAGAGAATGTCTTTATACAACTCCATCAACGCTTTATGAACTTCAACATCATTAACCTTTTATTCATAAAATATTAAATCTATATATTGTACAAGTGGACTTTTAAAAATAATATTCTTACTTTTAACTTTATGTAGTCCATGCGAATGAGTATTAACATGCCAATTTTCGTGTGGTAAATCATAAGCAGTTATTATAACATCACCCTTTTCAAACTTACTATTATAATCACATTTCACAAACCATTTCATTCTTTCACCATCATCATCAAATAAAAAGAAATAAGGATCAATAATCTTTACAACCATAAAAACACTCCATTCTTTACTATTTGTTGTTATTAAAGTTGGTTCTATAAAATGTTTAAAGCTACTAGGTAATAATGTTTTATTCTGTTCTAATTCAGCAGCTCTTTTTCTAATACTATGTGTGGTGTTAATGTGTGTTGTATGAGACTCTAAATTTGAAAGTCTTTTATTAAATGATGTAATCATCTCATTTATTATATTATATATTGTATTAAATTTAGTATTCATAATTTGTTTATCTTTAGAATTTAATATAGCAGTATTTAACTTTACAACTTGTTCAGTTAACAGACTTTGTAACTTGTCAAATTTATCATTAAATCGTTGTTCGATATTATTAAGCTTTGTTGTTAATGAACTTTCAATTCTTGTTGTTGTTAAATCAGTATATTTTTTATTAACTGCATCAAAATCATCAGTTGGTAAAGATAAATCTTTTATCTTGTGTCCATTTAAATTTAAATCACCCTTCATTGAATCACCTCTTTCATTAATATATCTCTTTTCTGTAAGAGATATAACATCTTCATCTTTTAATCCATCATTATATAATCCCAACTTATTATAATTAGCATAATTCATTTTTATAGTAATAAAAATTCTAGACTTGTTTCAAATGTAAACACATTGAAATCTTTTCTCCATTAAAATTAATTAACTCTCCATTTTCATCAACAATTCTAAAACTAATATCCATTATATTTTTTCTACATAATGGCAAATAATTTGGGGGATTCATTCTTTCAACCATTTTATATCCAACTCTTACAACATTGGAAGGAAAGGAATATAAAATATTTGCATGTTTACCATTATTGTATGATCCCATTATACAATCACACTCTATATTTATAGAATTTGTATTTGTTAATTGTATAATATTTTTAGATTTAATAGGCGAATGCCTGCTATCATATTCTCTGACTTTAAAACCTAAAATAGTATGAAAGAAACTAGAAGTAGTAACACCAAGTCCAACATTTTTTAAAGTTGTAATACATTTTGAAGTTTGAATATCTGCTTTTATTTCTACATCTCCATTTGTTTCTTTTAAAATTGTTTTAGCTAAATCTGCTATTTCATATGATCCTGGTTCGATTGTTATAATGATGTATTCATTAGATTTTTTAATCTTTTCATATTCACTATTTTTCAATATACTAGGTTTAATAAATGAATCAGAAACCTGGGGTATCTTACCCCTCTTAACTATAATAAATTTATTATTATTAATATTTATATTAAAAATAGTATTAAAACAGCTAAACCACAAGAGTCCTAATTCATAATTTAAATCTTGATCTAAATTTATTGAATCTTCAAAATTTATAGTAAAGTCTGATTCTTTTGAATTTATTAATAAACTTCTTGAATATTTATGTGACATTATGTTTACCATTTTTTTTAAATTATCTTCCATTTTTTTATAGTAAAAATTAAAGTAGAGATTCTAAATCATTATAAATTTCTTGGATTATAGATTCAAAACCTTCTCCTTTGGATTTATTCAATCTATACAAAACATATAAACTTGTAATACCACATATTTTAGTATTATTAGGTTGAACTTGTAAAGAATTAAAAGTATAGTCTTTCGGGGAACTCTTCGGGGAACCCTTCGAGAGATAGTCTTCAACTTCTTTAGTAGGTTTAATCCCAAAAGAATCAAAGTAGATAGATTTATTATATATACAAACCCAATGAGATCCTTTTTCATTTGAATTTTGATAATTGATTATTATATTCTTTGGAGTGTCTTTCAGAATATCTTTCAGACTCGACAATTCATCATTCATTAATATTTTTATTTTTAAATTTAAATAATTTGCATAATCTTTTAAATCAAAATTTGTTTTTGCATTTATTCCAAATGTTTTTAAAAAATCTAATATTGAAGGATTAGTCATTTTATATATTTATTAAATTTATCTTTTGAAATTATTCCTTGTTTTAACAAATTCTTTAGAAATCTTTAAAATATCAGAATCTAAATTATTATGATCCTGCTTTTTTAGCTGCTAATAGTTTTCTTAATTCAATAAAAAGATTGATTGGGATTTATCCAACCCTATGCCTTTACCCTTCTGTAACAATATAACCCTTTTCATTTTATTTAAATAATTCTTTAAATCTTGAATGTGATTTGCTTTAAGACTACCACTTATTAATCTTATTAAATTTAAATATTTTTTAATTTCTTCAACATCATCTGAAGGATATCCACAAAGTAATCTATAAAAATCATCTGAAAATTCAAAGTCTAAATATTCATTATTATAAACATTTTGTGAATGAATATGTGATTTATTTTCTGAATTTGAATATAAAGTAAAGTTTTGTTTATTAATTGTTATTATTGAATATCCTTCAGAATTAATATGAAATGTGGGTTTAATTGTTTCACTTAAACCTTCTCTAATTTTAGGATCAACTTTAAGAGGTTTTGTTTTGAAAAACATTTCTTCTTCTTCCACACCAGAAATTCTTCTACGCTTTCTTTGATTTCTTTGATCTTCGAACCTTTGAGTGGATTCTTTTCCCTGCCACTCCAATTCTTTTATTTTTTGTTTTTTATCTTCCAACTCTTTAAATTTTGCTTGCTCATTTAAATCTTCCAAATCTTTTATAGCTTTAATTGTTGGCCCCTGTTGTTTCATCATTACCTCATTTAATATTATTGATTCAGTATGTTGGGTTGTATCTTTTTTATTATATTTATCTTGTTCTGATTGTAATTTTTTTAAAAGTGCTAATCTTTCTTCATATACCATTTTAATGGTATCAAAAATGGTATCATTTTGGTTCGAAGGGCTTCAAGTATAATCCTTTACCATTTTTAGTTTTACAAAGGCATCCATTCTTTAAAGATTTACACATTTTTTTTAAATCATCTTTATCTTTTGAAGATAAAGATTCAGATGATGAAATTTGAATTTTTTAAAAATCATTTAAACCACGGCCTTTATAAGGATTAAGATAGAGACCCCTTCCCTGATATGGATTAAGATAGAGACCTTTTCCCTTCTTCATTGAATCGATTTCTGTTTGTAGTTTTTCTTTTTCTAAGTCTGTCTTTTGAGATTCTTTAGCTTTTTGAACTGTAGTTGCAATTCCTCCAGCTATTCCAGCAGCACCTGATAGTCCGGCAATGATTGCAGGTATTAAAGCAGCTAATGGAAGAATACCACCTTCGTGGAAGCTTCGCTCTAACTTGTTCTTTTACATGTTTTCAAATAAAATATTTTTTACCATCAATTACTACTGATTTATTTTTATTTGAATTTATTAATTCTTGCAAAGATTCTTCAGTTGTCATTTTATAATAAATAAAATGGATACTTGGAAACCAATTTTAAATAGACATAAATCTAAATTTAATAATAAAGTATTTCCTGATAATTTTAGATTATTAATTGTTGGTTCTTCTGGGTGTGGAAAGAATGTACTTGTTTTGAGAATGTTACTTGAAGATGGTTTTTTAGATTATAATAATTAATTTCTTTTATTCTACAACCATAGATCAACCAGAATTACAACTTTTGAAATGTGGATTTGAAAATAAATTAACTAAAAAAGCAATAATTGATATTTTTAAAAATCAACATAGATGTCCTGAAGAAGTTTTTCAACCTTGTGATATGGTTGATTGGTATAAGGAAAAGATTTAAGAATCAGATATTAGTAATAAAAATGATTACATCTGTGAAGATGAGGGGGGAGGGGAAAGCAATTCAGGTTTTATTCTCTAATAAACCTGAAGATGTTTTACATTGTGATTTACTTCCTAAAGATAAAAAGAATCTAGTTATATTTGATGATGTTGTTAACATGAAAAATCAAGAGATTCAAAAGAGTTACTTTACAAGAGGAAGGCATAATAATTGTAATGTTATTTATATATCTCAAACTTATTATGCTTTAGATAAAAACTCTATAAGAAATAATTCCAATTGTTTTATATTTTTTAAATTAGATCGCCGTGATAAGAATATGATTTATAATGATTTATTTTCAAATGTTGAACCTGATAAGAATATGTTTGATATGTTTGTTGATAATCATTGGAAAGAAAAATATAATTATATTTATTTGGACAGAGAAGAAGCTGAAATATGGAAAAGTTTATTTTAGAAATCTGTTTTCTGTAGTTCGTTATTATAAAATCTGCCTAATATTTTTTCATTATTTAAATCNTAATAATAATAATAATAATTGTTTCTGCCGATTTGGCATAGTTTTTCTATCGCGTCTGTGTGCGCGGTCTGGTTAGACGGAATATTGTTGGTGTGCGCACACAGACGCGAGACGTGGATTCGAATGTGAAGGATTGAGGTTTAATAGAAAATTCTGGAAGTGAAAAAATAAGTGATTGTTTATCTGGATAAAATTTTGAAAAAGTGTAAAATGAATGTCGGAAGAATGGCGATCGGAATGGATTTGCGATGTGATGTAGGTTGTGATCAGAAATTCTGTCTTACATCTTTTCAACATATTAACTTTGTGAAAGGCGATCTCGTTTATACTGATTTCAAAGAAAAATTCCCGGTAAATTAATCGTTTCGATTGTCACGGAACTTTCACAGTTGTTGCCATCTTTTTTCATGATTATGCCTGGGATCGAGTCTAAATTCACAGATAAGTTCGTCGATAAAAGGAACGATATTGGATTATGTATTCGTGAGGAAATAATATTGAATCTTGCTATGTCGGATCTTTCAAATCGATTTGTTTGCAAAACGAAAATCAGAAATTATGTCATTGAAGAATTATCCAACCGATTTTCTCAGTTGTCCGAATTAAAACCTCAGGGTGCTTTGGCGTTTATTTCATGGATACCAGAAACAATGAAAATCAATCGTCGTATGATTATGGCTGCTTTAAAATTATTAACAATTGATCCAATGTCCTCTTTTGCGGAAAATAAAAGCTTTATTAAGTCATTTGGACTTTATCTGAAACAATAATAATAATAATAATAATAATAATAATAATTAATAATAATAATAATTATCCATAAATTTAGATAAAGTTTAACTAAACAATATCTAGTATTTCAAAATTATTTTTTCATGTTTTTGATGAAAATAAATAGCTTAAGATTTTAACAAATAAAATAATTTTATATCAATTTAAATAAATTTAACATGCAAATAAATCTAGATAATTGAAAATCAGAAAACATTATGATACCATGTCAAGTGGAAACTCAAGTAAACTTGAAAGTAAATTGTGATATTTAGAAATGAATTTATTTTTTAATCTAAAATCATTTTCATTGTCATGTTTACAATTTAGGATTTTATAGATATTTTCAATTTAATTTCAGATTTGTTTATTTTATTATAATATTATTATAAATATAAATATTTGATTTTCATAGGTTTTGTGATAAATAATATTTTATTACATGTAGAAATATAATATTTTAGTAAAAATTATAATATAATATAATATAATATAATATTTAAATATAATATTTAAAATAATAATATAATTATTGAGGATACCTGAATAATAAATAATAGGAAAAATAAATAAAATTGCCTGGGGGAAAATCGGCATGAGAACTTGGAGAAGAAAACGGAAGTAAAAAGAAGCAAGAGATGAGAAAGTTAAATCAAACAAAAGAAAGCAAACAAGAAATTAAAACAAAGGTCATCATTAATTAACAAGTACAAAAGGGGAAAAAAGAAATTTCAAATTCCAAAAACAAAACAGGACAAAATTTGTATTTTGATAGTTTGTCACAAATATCAAAATATTAAGAAAAGTCGGCCTAACAGAAAAAGGGGAAAAGCAAGGTATATCTCGACATTTGTCAGAGATAAGATGAGGACAGTTGGAAAAGTGGGAAAATGGAAAACAAAATTATCTCAAGTACCGCAGTGTAACAAACTATAAAAGGGAAAGATACAGAGACCAGGCAGAGTTAAAAAGAGGAGAGTTAAAAGGAGAGTTAAAAAGTTAAATGAAAGAGTTCAGAAGTTAGAGTCGAGGAGAAATTTGAATTTAGATTAAAACTTAAAATGGTTAAGAAGAAATATTTGATTTGGAGGATAACGAGAATCTTTGTGAACCTAATATAAATGTGGAAAAGTAGTGAATAATTGTGGTCAGAGTAACCTGTGATTAAATCGATCGACGATTAGTGATTATTATTGTTATTGATGAATTGTAGACGGAGACCTATTCTTCACGTGGTAACGTAATAAGCTCTGGATAATTATCCATATTAGAGTTGATTGGCTGTAATTGCAACTTGTAAAATCTATTGTGATTATTAATAAAAGTTTATCTTGTTCGAGAATTGTTATTTTGTGAATTGATAAAACACGCTTGGAGTCAGATACGTAATTGTTGAATTTATAACTAATCACCGATCCAATAATCCCAGCATAATTTTATGAGTTTCCCAGAAACATATTTCGGCTACTTATTGTTAAGTAGCTGTGATACATGAATAAATCGGATTGTATGTCTTATTATAATAAATTTTTTCAAATTTCACCACTGATTTCTTTTCAGTTAACATTATATTTATTAAAAAGCTTGACTATGAATCGGTAAAGATATAAAAAAACATCGATATATTTACTGATTCATAGTCAAGCTTTTTTGATAAATACAATATGTTTTATATTGCAATATTACATTATGAAAAGTACCGTTGTAAACATAAAAATATGTTTTGCTATTTATTGATAAAATATTAAAATGGTGAGGGTGAAATGCTTAAAGATTATGTTTAGTTCCATTCATTGTTGTCTCCTGGACATTCATGAAGATCCTATATAACATCCGGACTTCTAATATATAATATGTTATTCATCTAACAATAAACATTTGAAATTAAGATCAAGATAAATTTTTAAAAGATATTACAACATTTTTCATCTAAATATTTTTCTTTTTTTCTAAAGGATGTCCAATAGCCTTTGGTTTCATCACATCGGTCATTAGATATTTTAGGTTTTATATTTATCACGATTATCTTATCTAATAACTTGAAATGAAATCAAGTAAGTTTTTCAGTAAGTTTTTCTGCAACTTTTACAACATCCTCGTCATACAAAAAAGTATATTCATTAGTTGCTTTTGCTTCACTTGTCCTTGAATAGGGTTGTCAGGTGAAATCTTAAAGAATACCGGACAAAATTTTAAAATAAACCTATTTCTAATTTTTTCCCACAGGACAAGTAGTTGAATTAACGAACTGTCCGGTTAAAAATCGTATACATGGCAACGTATTCTTGACTTCGAAACGCTTAATGACTTTAATTCTACTTTTACTGTATTATATATAATGTAATATTTTGGCAATGAAACACACACTTTTTTTACAGGTTTGTTTATTGATTTATTATTTAAGGTCTTATTGCGCTTTGGTGTATAATAAAAATGCATCTAAACTTTCGATATGTGGAAATTTTGCATAAAAGAATAGTATTTTACATTTTAATTTTTTGAAGAAACAATGATATATAAAATATAGAATTTAATGCTCTTTCAGAATTCAATCTTACTACTTACTAGTTGTCGAAAAAATAAAGAGGAAAACATTAAATGAAAAAACATTACACCTAAATTAAAAGTTTGGTTGATGTAATTAATCATTTTAGCATGTAAACAAAATTTTCTGTCTGAGAGCATTTATGGAAACGATATCCATATGAACCAAACATGGTTTAAACCAAAATTATTAGCTTCTTCGAAGAAAGTGGGTTGTGTAAAAGAAGTTAAAATAGTTTAATATCATTTCCCAGGAGGATTATAATAGTTTACTTAAAACAAACTTACCCATTTTATTATATTTCAATTTTGTCGTATTGAGTTAAAAAATATACTTCGGATGTCGGTTCATTTGTCGTGAGAAATAAAACTTAATTTATTGGGTATTTTCAGAGCCGTCTGTGGTGGGTAAGGTAATCCAATCCAATTTTATTTCATTATGATGATTTAAAGTTGGTAACAAAAATGACATAACAGCCATTCTGTACATGTGATCAGATACACTTTCAGGATTATTTACTCCGTAATTAACCCAAACAGTTCGAACGGTATTCTTTAATTGACCTATTAATAGCAAAAACTCGGCTGAATTGCTCATTTTAAATTTTTATTTTTTAATTACAATATATTCAATTTACAATAATTTTAAATTACAAATAAATCCAAATTACAATAAATTTAAATTACAAAATTTACTTATAAAAGTAAAACAAAAATAATTAATCGTTCACCACTAATCATAAAAAGTAACAACTAATTATCAAGTATCCAATTTTTTTAGATATCCCAAGCAATTTATTTGTCCGTTATTTCTTGGATCCATAATTGATTTGTGTAGTGGTTTGATAAAAAGATCTATTCGGATTCATATTATTGTTAGGATTTGTTACGTATTTCGCGAATTGTAATGGATGAGGATGCTGGTCTATGAGAGCCAACACTAAAACTATTGGGAGCCGAATACAGTTACTCTTGATAATAATAACATGGCATCGAATTTGCTTTACTCGTCTGAGATTGATTAATAGAGCCTGATTGATAAGTAGAAGTATTAGCTGATCGCACGAATTTTGATTGACTATAATTGTGTTCTGATTGGTCCTTATTCGTTAGTGACCGCGCATTTATATATATAATATAATATAATATAATATAATATAGTATAATATGTATATAGATATTGTTAAGGCCGTGTAACGGCTCACTACACCGTCTTATCGTTTATACTGACCGCACTAAACTCAGGGACACTAGAAATAGGGGATATAATAAACAAATCATTTTTGTTTAAATTAATATGTAAAAAAATCAAAATTTTCAATTTTTTCCCCATATTTTATATGGTATTAAAGTTTTCTTTTAAAATGAATAAATTTTGTATTTTTGTATGGGCTCTAAATTTTATAAGACGCTCCCGGGTATTCTGCTATTTGAATAAATAAAATATCTGGAGCCAGTCTATATTTTGATTTAAATAAAAATCCCACATTACATTACATTATTATAATTAAGGATTTTTGAATATTTTATATTTTATTTTTATTTTTATCAAAATCAAGGCAGATTGTATTAAAACAAAAAAATAAAATATAAATATAAATAACATATTTTAACATTCAAGTTGTTATTTTAATTTTATGGGATTTGCGCAGAAACCGAAAACTGATAGTTGTGGAAATAAAACTTCAGAATTCATTTGTGATTAAAATAAGCCTGTCCTCCCATTGGACACAATAGGGTTTTTGCGATGAATTTTACCCTGGATTTTAATTAAATCTTCCAATTTTCAAAGTTAGTTAATGATACACTATTTGTTGACGCATTTTTATATTTATGAAAGGATAAATTTTATTTACAGCAGTCAAGTGCTCAGAAATGCCATTATCATGGCCACATACTGAAAATATCTCCGTAAAAATTCAGATTAATAGTGTCGTGTCATTTAACTATACATTGAGACTGAAATGTGAAAGAGGATATGTACATTTCCAAAATCCAAACTCAACCATATCTCAAGTGACATGTAGTCAGTCAGTGAAGAATATAAGTGAAGGAATCTGGCTACCCGAAGACAATCGTCCTTGCATTAGTAAGAATATTTGAATTATTATTTGCTATTTTTTAAATACTTTACAATTTAATCCGTATGTCATTTAGAGTAAGTGGACATGTAATTTTAAGTATAATAAAGAATTTGTTGAGAAATATTCAGTTTCTGTTCTTTCTAGCACAATTTTTAAATATTTTTCAATTTTTTAAATAACACTACACGTACTACATTGTGACTCATTTGTTTAAATTAATAATGAAATTAATAATAGTGAGGTAGTAGTTATGATTTAATTATTTTATTAACTAATTTCAATAAATTCGTTTCTGATTGGATTTTAATTTTAGGCGATTGTAATTTTATCACCAATCCATACAGTAACCATTCGAACGTCGTATATTATTTATTAATTTACAGTAGAACTTCTATAAGCGGTGCATTTTTAAAAAAAAGATATTTTAGCATATGAAGTGTCGTTTCTCCAAGTGGTACAACTTAATTTTTGGTTAGTTAATATTTGGTTTAATTTTCTTTTATTAGTAGTTTTAATTAACTAATATAAAAATAATAATTATTGGCACATTTAATTTTTAATACCCATTAGATATGCTTTTAAAAAATTTCCATGAGCAGGGCACATGGGAAAATTCGTGTCCCGCTTATAGAAGTTATACTGTACTTCAAAGTGTTCTTTATTTCTCTAAATTACTTTGATGATTTAAATATGTTGCGTTGTGCGTTCCTATTTAACAATTTAAAAATGTAAAAATGTAAGTTTATATTTTGATTGATTTTTAAGAATACATAAGTGTATGAATATCAACAAAAACATTATGAATATCATTATAAATTAAAACAGTACATTAAATAAAAAAACTTAAAAAATTATTTAATTAAAACAAAAGTAAAGTATAGGCTGCTCACCTAGGAGACCTGCTGCGGATATCGGTATGGATTGAAACGAAATTTATAACTGCTCCCTCAGATTTTCAAGGGTTATCAGCGGTGCTTCGGACATCACATGAAACATGATGCTTTTAACATTTCACATCCTTTTCTCCAAATAACCTGATTCCAATTAAAATTTTTACATTTGATAATTTTTTAAATCCTTTAATTCATTTTAAACTTAAAGACCTTACAGTAAATAAAACAACATATAAAATGATAAATTAAAACAACAAAAATTCAATAAATTTCACAGAAGGTATAATTTTTAAAATAGTATAACTTTTTTATTCTGAACATGAAAATTATATATTTGGAATGATGAAAATTAATTAACGACGCAACTTCGAAGACGACGCAAATCAAGATTTAGGTCTATTATTAAATAATAAATACGTATGCCTGAATTATTTTGTGTACTTTATTTTCATTTTCAGTAAATAGTCACAGTACCGATGCCTCACATAAAATTCTTTCTCACTTATTATTAAAGTTTTCATTTAAAATTGTCCCTTTGCATATTTTTTTATCCTCAATAATATTACTCACGCCTTTCAATCGGCTATGTTCTGGAACCCACCTGCAGATATATATAAATGAAAAAAATTATATCATAAAGCCCCGAAGTGACCTATATTAATAAATAACCTAATTTAAAACACATTTTGTAAAAAGGAAAAAATACAATATCATTAAATCAGGTAAAATTTTCCTCTTTATTATTGAAATCTATGTATTTATATAATGTTTTTACTCTTGTTATTAATATAGGTGTTCGTTGTAATGAAACAGAACTTTTAAACTTTGTTCCTCAAAATGGATACATTGATAGAGCTGTCAATTACCTAACCCGAAGTATTTATTCTTACGAATTTCAATCGTCATCATTCAATATCTTTGCCAATGTAATATTTATCAAATGTTATGACGGATATTTTTTCCCTGATAGAACATTAGAAAAGACAATTATATGTGAATTAGAAGAAAACTCGACCATTAAAGGGAAATGGACTGCATATGGAAAAACTATTCTTCCAATACCGAAACAATGTATTCGTAAGTGGTTATTCTTTATTATTAATTTAAAAACTTTATATTTCGAATAAATAATTTCCAGATTTATTTTTTTTACTTTATTATCTATTATACTCAGTACTTTTTTCTGACGGAACGCTCCGGAGCGGCGTTCCGGCACCTTTTTTCGCTGAATGATTTTAAAAAATTGACATATGTTTTGGTTTTTTGTCATATTTCTATTTCTGACATTTCAAATAGTCAATTACAGTCAAATTAAAAGTAGTAGTCGTACGCCAAAGCGAGTGAATCATAACTCCGTGCTTCCTATGTGTTATTACTATTATATAAAACACACTCACGTTAAATATATGCCATTAATATACTATGTCATTAAAATCGTTTCCTGTCGTCGGTAATAAGTGTATATTTTGTGTCCTTCATAATTATTTTATTTGTTAGCTAATTTCAGCGTTATTTTTGTCATATAAAGGATAGTACAGATACGTTCCGGCACCTTTTTTTCCAGAAAAAAGGCACTGATTTTACTTATAATCTCATCAAAGAAATATAATAATTATAAAGTTAAGAAAAAAATAATAAGATAATAATTAAATTTTTATTTCTGTATTTTTCCTTGAATAAACTTCCGCAATATTTTCTTAAACTTTAAAATATCTTGTCAAAATCGAAATCATTTATAAAAATATTATCGAAATAAATAACTGGGTAAGCCTTTTTTTATTCATTAATTGAAATATTTAGACTTAAAATAAGTAGAAAAAAGTAGGTTAGTAAACAGATTAATAAACATGGCCTAATTTCGGTTGAAATATTTCATTTAATGAATAAACACCACGAAAATGGCTTACTTAGTTTTTAATTTGAATTAAAACTGTTTTTTCTTTGTGATAAATGTTATATACATTTTTTGCAAAAAGGTGGAGAGGTTAAAGAAGTATATTAACATTCTATTATTTTAAATGATTTTTTATGAACAGAAAAATTTATTATTAACAAAATTTATTCCAAATTATAATTTATTTTACTACATATACTATTCAAACAAATTAAGAAACTATAATTTCAATATCACCAAATAGAGCTGTGATTAAAACTTTCAACAGTTTAATAAAGTTAACATTTTAAATTTTTCTAATTTGTAAAATTTAAATTCTCAAAATAGTTTGAAGTTTGAAATGAAGGAATTAGATGAAAAAAAGATAAGATGAAATAAATATTTTATGTCTTTGAATGGCAAAAGCAAACATTAAAGCTTTTATGTAAAATAATTTCAGTAGTGATTTAATATATTTTTATCAGTTTCCTGTACAAATAGTTGATTTTATTAAATGTTTATTTTTATGCAAGTCGTCTCACTTCTTTATTACGTGGAGCATTGCG
Source organism: Schmidtea polychroa (assembly GCA_959609185.1). Classification (NCBI taxonomy): domain Eukaryota; kingdom Metazoa; phylum Platyhelminthes; order Tricladida; family Dugesiidae; genus Schmidtea; species Schmidtea polychroa. The sequence continues at coordinate 56,826 of CAUHTR010002150.1, forward strand.
TATTGTCGTACATAACTTTACATAATGATAGACAGACTTACTGTATCTCGTTGTCATTTTCGAAATTCAATTTAATAGCAATAAATAATTAAATTTTGTAAGTCATTTTCAATTTTCTCGACATCAAAAAATAATTAATTTCTAGATAGCATCATTGACATTTTCATTAAAAATACTCATTAGAACACCGAAATTGTTTGGCTCATAATACAGAAAAAAGATAAAAAGATAAAAATCACAGAATTTCCAAACAAAGTCAAAGTTGAAATTATATTTTGTATAATATGTAATTAATTTTCATATTTTTCGGCCATCGGTTTATTGAAATACTTTTATTTTTCTATTTATTTATTTTCATTTTCCATTATTTTTATTTTTGTTTAAACTATAAATCAATATTTTGTTTATTTATTTAACACGAATTTTCAGCTGTCTTTTTCAAAAGCTGAAAATTCATTTTGATTTATGCCATTTACAACATGTTGTAGATATGAAACTATTCTTTTATCATTAGCGTGCTTGTGGCAGGCGCAAATTACGAAAAATTGTAAATTAGTGTGGAAAAAATCATTTAAACATTTAAATTTGCAGATAAATTTTATTAAAAATTAATTTCTCAAAATAATTATTATTTGAATAGTTTCAATTTTAATATTTTGAAATAACAGTCACTAAGAACAAGGAAACAAGAAAATACTCTATTTGAAAAATTACAAATATCAATTAGATGTTGTATTACACCAAACACTACTGAGATCATTTTCTATAGTGGTGGTTAGCGTGTACATCAATTGGTCTCAAATTTTAAGGCTTGAATTTTGATCCATATAGATATGAGATCGTTATTCAAGTTCTTAAATATTACCTTTAGTCAACAATCGTATTATAAATTATTTTTAATTAATTTTCAGGTTTTTTAGGAATTTTATGAAATTTATTTTATAATTATTTTGGAATTATTTTGATATAATGTAATTCAGATATATTTTTAATTATAATTAAATAATTAAATCAATCGCCAAAAATGTATTTTTCTAAAACATTTCTATAACAAATATCAGAAATTCTAAAAAAAATAATTAATTCTGAAAAATAATTCTTACGGTGATATTTCGTTATTTTCATGACAATTTAACCTAGTTTCTTTAAAAATATATTAAAATACATTTTCAGCGATCATTCTTTTCTAAAAATTGTCTAAAATAAATTAATATAGAAAAGTATCTCAGCAGCGCATTTCTATATATAGAAAGTTTGCATGTATTTTTTAGTATGTGTTGTGTTTGTGTGTAGTATTTAATTTTTCTACCACTTTTTAGATTTTGATAGTGTAAGACGTATCTTATTGCACTATTAATGAGAACATCAGCGTGAATTCAAATTTATTATGTATGTTTCTATACTGTTAGATTATTGATTAAATTAGATTATTTATTCTTTATTCTTATATAGGAAACGAATCTGAGTGGTTTCTGGTGTAGATTGAGAAGAATTACTTTATAATCGAAAATTCTCACTGAATAAAATTATAAAAATAAAGGACATTTTAAAATAAAATAAAACCGATCAAAGTTGAACAAAAAAAATATTTATTAAAGTCTGAAAAAAAATAAAAAATAATAAATTGATGGTGAAAATATTTCAATAAATTTTTTACATTTAAAAAAATTTTAAATTCAATTATTTGACTAATTTTTTATATATCTTTCATTTTTTAATTTTGAATTATGTATTTATCAACTTTGACTCGTGTATATTTTTACAATGTTGATTTAGCCATATCAAATTACTTTCAATAATCAGCTTTTTGCCACATAACTCATGAAATTGTTTCCAGCGTCTAATTTCGTTATTAAACGTATTTTCTCGACAGATTTGGGAATATTCTGAAAATACAGACTGTTATTTGATTATTCTAAATGTTCAAGGAGTTTATGAAAAACAGTAAAATTTAAATAAGTAAAATAATAAATATTGTTTATATCTTCATACGTTAATATCCCAAAAATTATCAATTTAAACAACTTTAAAAATTGTATTTATTAAAAAGCTTGATTATGAATTAGTAAAGATATTGCTGTTTTTTTGATATTCATGAATTTTAGGCACTGCCTTTTTCAAGTGATTTTGATACTTTAAAAATATCAAATTATAATATTATGATAAGCCAATTCATTAAATAATGTTTGAAAGGGTAGAATTCACGTTTAAGTTAAAAACGGATATTGCTAATAAACATTTAAATTGTATTATATCAGATTACATAAATTTTTATAAAATATGTAAATTAATAAAATTAAAGTAATTTTAAAATAAAAAATAAATTAAAAATATTAAATATTAAAATAAATTTAAACCAGCCTTGAAATCAGCATCAAAATTAAAATAATAAAAAAGCCTCGAACAGATTGTTTGAATATTACAAAAAAGCGCAGTTTTGTGAAAAAAATAAATTTAGTAATTTTCTTTGTTTAATTTATTAAGTTATGGAGATTGAGAATGAATTCGACGTTGTTGCGTCTAACATGGCGACCACGCCAGGACACCTATTGATTAGCAGGTTGCTACAGAAAAGATTCCACAGAGACGACGACCTGGAAGAATTCATCAAAGAATGCCAAAATTTTTTTAATATTACGAAAACATCTGTCAAGATGCAGATGATTCTGGTTACCACACTGTTGGATAAACCATTATACGATGAATATGAAAAGCAGAAGGAAAAACATTTGAAGAGAGCTCAGATCAGCATTTTCAAGGCCAAAATCATTATTCGAAGACTTAAAGGAAGCTCTAACTTATGAACAAGGATCCGATTCAGCAGAACGCTTTATCGAAAAAGTAGAGAAATTAACCAAAAGAATATTGCGACATGAGTGAACGAAGAAGAAATTAAAAATTGCCTACTCATGAATGGGCTCCCGAGAGAAAAAGTTAAAAAGGGAAATAGAATGCAAGAACTAAAGACGTCAGTGAAGAAATTAAAAGCACAATTAGAAAAGTTGAGAAAGTGAATAAAGACTATAAACCATGTTTAACTCCATCCGACCTATAACATATATGAAACCCGTCAAAACTACAGAGATTGCCGTTCAAAGACCCGCACAGACAAATAACGATGCCAATGTCAAAACCATTGGAAGCGACTAAGAACGTCGTATGCTGGACATACCAAAAACCAGGTCATTTAAGCGAGAATTGTACTATGAAGAGGAGATTCAGTGTTTTGGATGTGGATTATATGGACACGTACGCGAGAATGTCCAAACATTCAGTGTAGGAGATGTCATTTACAAGGACACAAAGAACTGAATGCTATACAAACCTAGAAGAAAGATTTAAGCCGAAAATGAATCATTACGGAAGAAATAATGCAGCACAACCGAAATAAAGGGGGCCGATTTCAACAGAACAATCAGTATAACAGAAGAGAGGTTAGCAGCAATTGGAAATCAAGATGGAACTATCAACTGAATTATTCAAGTGAAGCCGAAGAGAAATACGACGAAATGCAGACCCAAACGAGGAAGCTCCATCACAGGAGCGATGATAGGAGCCATTTATTAGGTAATTTTGATTTTGATGAAAATGCTGGTTATAATAATGCAAATAATTTTTATAATGTAAATAAATTTGAATAATGTAAATAATTTGAATAGTGTAGATAATTTTAATATTTTTTAGTAAAGATGTATGTAATAATATGGATGATAAAACAATTTTAATGTTTATAAAAGTAGCAGTATAGATCATAGAAATGAACAACAGCAAAATAATGTGTAGCGATGAAAGAACAGGAGGAAAATAGTATATAGTTTCCTAAAAAGTCATTTGATATGAATGAAGATAAGATTGAGTGGATTAATGAAATTTCAATAGTATAAAGAACAAAGTGGAACAAAATATATTTACGAAAGACGAATGGAAGGACCTCGTATGACTTATCATAAAATGCAAGGTAGCAACAAGTATAACACTTGAAATTCAGGGGCGCGGAATTGAGTGTCTGTTAGATACAGGGAGCACGAGTTAATGTGAATGTCTAAGGAGTACTGGATAAATTGGACAAAGTCGAGAGAATAAAACAAGATGAAATGCTAAGCGTGTGCAAAGGACAGTAAATTGCAGACTATAGGAAAAGTTCAAATTACGGTAAAGATAGGGAAGCTAACAAAAAAGTGACCTTTACCGTCGTACAAAACTTGTCCCAGATGTTATTGGGGGGGATAGAATTACAGAAACAATTCGGTATTGAATTAAGATGATTCAAGAAGGTGACATGATATCTAACGACGTATATGTGAAATTGATGCTAAATTTGGGAGGAATATTACAAATGAAGAAAGATTCCAACATGCGATAGAGAAGTTGAAAGTAAAAGAAGATAAATTGCTTGTAGAAATTATCAAGAGGAAATAAATGTGTTTTCATGGCTGACAAGTGGGATGTTGGATGCACTGATTTAATTCAACATAAAATTGAAAAACAAGGCGGACCAATAATGATAAAGCCCAGAAGACAGCCTCTAAAATTGGAAGAGAAAATAAACATGGCCATTAAAAATCTGGAGGATAATAATATTATAAGGAAGTGTAATTCACCTTGGAATACCCCTTAAGTGTGCGTTTGGAAAAAGGAAAAGAAGGATATCAGGACTCTGTTTGGACTTTAGACAACTTAACAAAAATTACTGAAAGACAACGATTTCCCGATGCCTAACGTTGACGAGATCTTAGATGCTTTGTATGGTACTAGATATTTTAGTTCTATTGACCTTGGAACGCATACTATCAGGTGAAGTGGATAGAGATTCACAGGGAAAACAGCTTTTTCAACGAAAGAGGGACAATTCTGTTTCAACCGAATGCGTTTGCATCGCTGCAGCACCAGGACCCTTTCAAGAGCTCATGACGAAGCATATTAAAGGATTTATGGAAAGACGGGGTAATGGTTTATCTGGACGAATATTAATTTTTACTAACACAATGGAAGAACACTATAAATGAGGGAAAGAGTATGCAGAAAAATCGCAGAAGCTAAACTAAGAATAAATCCTGAAAATGTCAAATACTGAAAAGCGAGTGAATTTCAAAGGCACCAGATTATAAAATAGGAGACGGGCATCCAAACGGATCAGAGCAACAATTGAAGTTATTAAATCATTTCAAAGGCCGAAATGTGTGAAAAATTTAAGGAGTTTCTTGTGTATTTGCAACTATTATCGAAAATTTATTAAAGAATACGCAAAGAAGGCAAGAGCTTTAGGAAAGTATCTGTGTGTAAAAATTAGCGACAAAATAATATGGAATGAAAATTGTGGCAGGCTTTTGAGAATATGAAGTTGGCATTAATAACCGCACGGATTTTGGTATTTCCTGATTTAAGAAAGAATTCATACTGGATACGGATGCAAGTTTCGATACAATCGGGCGCAGTCTTATCACAGAAGAATGACATGGGATATGAGCAATTTATCGCTTATGGCTCACATGCGATGAATGACCACGAAAGAGGCTATTGTATTACAAGAAAGGAACTCCTGGCTATATATTATTTTTGTCGGGCATTTCAATCACTATTTATATGGAAAAAGATTTACACTACGTACAGATCATAAAGCAATAACATTTATGCTAACCACGAAGAAGCCATTACAGCTCAATTCCAGACCTGGATAAACTATTTAAGTAGCTTTGATATAAAAATGGAATTTAGAAAGGGTACACTACATACTAACGCAGACATGTTATCGAGGAAAACGTGTGGACACATGTGTACAATGTCTTATGGAACACGATAATCCTAAAATGGGAAGAATGAAAACCAGAATGTTAAATATAATGACTGAAGACAAAGGAGAGGAATGGCAAATGAATAGTGATGAAATAGAGGAGATTAAAAATAAATAAGAACGCAAAAGAGTGGAAGGTTTATAATAGAGGATAATATATTTATACCAAAGATAAAAGAATATGGATACCAGAGAGCAAAAGAAGAGAAATGATTAACAAAACACATCTTTACTGTGCCATGCTGGAGTTGACAAAGTCTTCAATAAATACAAAACAATTTTGATATGAGAGATCTAATAAAGGAAGTAAAACGACAATATCAATTTGCTAATCGTGTCAAAAAGTTAAAGTTGTAACTACAAAGATGAAAGAGAAACCAAAAGTACTTGAGCATCGAACCCATCGAGAAATATATATGGACATATGTGGCCCATGAAAGAAAACATTTAATAGGAAAAGATACATTTGGCGCAATAATCGACCATTACAGCAAATACATCCCGTTAACAGCTATAAATAAACAGGATGAAGAGACAATTGGGAAGCTATTGTTAAACAACTGGATTCTAAAATTTTGGGGCACCCAAAGTTTACTACATGTAAGAGATTGCGGGAAAACATTCGAAGCTAATAGCATAAAGAATATAAGCAAAAATGCAGGGTTCGAGATAGTGTATCGAGTCCATATCATCATAATACGAATGGTATAATCGAAAAACAATTCCGGACAATAAGAGATTTTATTAATGCATCGCTGAAAGACGGAACTACAAAAAGACTGGGCAGACCTTATCCCAGATATAGAATATTATGGTACACTCAACGCAACCATTCAAAAACCCAACGGGAGTAAGCCCGTAGCTGAAATTATTTTTGGTAGGAAGATGGATAGATCAAAATGGTATATGATAGTAGAATCAACAGGAACGATATCGCGAAATTGAACAATTGAAAAGTAAAAAGACAAATTGAGGAAACAACAACTGCAAGAGGTTGGATATTGAGACAAAGTGTAATCAGACGAGAAATACGAAACAAGGATCAAGATAGATATGAAGGACCATACACGGTAACAAAACGAAAACACGATCGCAGTTATATGCTGAGAGATAAAGTGGGAAGTCTTTAATCAGGAATATTGAAAAGATTAAAGAATTTAAAGAAGGGGAGAAGGGT
>CAUHTR010002151.1:0-17013 GCA_959609185.1 Schmidtea polychroa
ATCACCAATAAAAATGAAAATGACCATATTAAAAGTAGTTATCATTACTAATAATAAAAATGTTTAAACTTGAAAATTATCACATGTTTTCAATATAACAATAAAAATGCAAATATTAAAAGATGTTATTATTACGATTATTAAAATGATTTAAACTTGAAAACTATCACAAGTTTTTAATACACCAATAAAAATGAACACATGAAGTCTAGTTTTTTTTTTTTTTTTAAAAAGAAAGATATATTTTTAATAATATTCATCATTATCATTATCAGTTAATAATATATCATCAATATCAACATCTATATCGATACTATCATCGAAATCTGGGTTGAAATCTCCACAAAGCGGTCCAACATCATCCAATATTTGATCCTTATCATCGAAATCTTGGCTGAAATCTCCACATAGCTGGTTACAATCAACATATCGCAAGTTTATTTTTATTACTATTATTATTATTATTATTTATTATTATTATTATTATTATTATTATTATTATTATTATTATTATATTATATTATTATTATTATATTTATTATTATTATTATATTATTATTATTATTATTATTTCATTATTATTTTATTAAAAAATGTTTAAACTTGAAAACTATCACATGTTTTCAAAATAATAATAAAAATACACATATTAAAAGATGTTATTATTACGATTATTAAAAATGATTAAATTTGAAAACTATACATCAATTAAAAATAAAAATGAACACATTAAAAGTCTAGTTTTTAAAGAAGATATATTTAATAATAGTCGTCATCATCATCATCAGTTAATATAATATCGTCTATATCAACATCTATATCGATACTATCATCGAAATCTGGGCTGAAACCTCCACAAAGCGGTCCAACTCCTCTAATATTTGATCACTTTCATCGAAATCTGGACTGAAACCTACAGAGAGCGGTCCAACTTCATCCAATACTTGATCATTATCTACAGCATCAACCCCAAAATAATGCCCAAATGCGATACTATTATTTTTCCCCACCCATAATCGCTTGTCATCGTTATTTGTCAATGCGATTTTACTATTTTTGATGGTATATAGCTGGTGGTTCCGCGTCCCTATCCTAGTTTGCGGCACTGCAATTCTACGTTGTTATTGTAGCAGTCTAAATATGACTGGTGCCCAATCTCTGTCCCCATTAACTTCACCCCTTTAGCCCTCATAGTATCTTTGACACCTAATAAACTATAGCACTTAGGTCTTAAGAAAACCCATTCCTTATACCCGAGACCTTTGCTTTCATCTTTAAATTTTCCTATCACAGAATCAAGGTTTCTCGAGTATAAGGGGTGTGCGGGATCATAATTAGAGGTATCTAGAAGATTATCTCTTATCATTGCCGGCAAAAGAGTGTCTAGCTTACAGTGCTTAACCTCAAGAAAAAACGAATCAGTATCGCCGGCAACGATATTTATATCACATAAGAATTCGGATCTATATTTTGCCAATTCATTATATTGCAGTTGATACATGCGTAGTTTAGACAGGTCTAGCACTGATTGGCCTATGTAGCTAGGCCTGTCTAAACATATAATATCTTTATTAAGATGAACCGCAATCAGATCATCCGCTATTTAATTGATTTTTTGAAAGTTGGTTTGGAGGCGTATACAATCATCTTTGCTGATGAATTGCATAGCCTCAAATTCATACGTTTTTTCAAATTCTCTACTGATTTACCATAGAGACTATTATTGAATAATTTATATAGATCTCTATACAGTTCACATGTTGATTTTGAACGTAAATTAGTATTTCGATCTATATATGTTTTGAAAATTGTTGATTGTTTAAATTTAATTGCTCTATGTACATGCTCAACTTCCGCACCTAATTCTATATACAGCTTGAGAAGCCGCCAATGAAGAACATGGTTCTTCTTAGGCCAATGCGTGAGCATAAGCTTCTCAACCTTTGAATTAGGTGGACACATTTTTTCCGGAGCAAGCGGAAAATCATTCAAATATTCATGCACACGATTAGGGATATTGATGTCTACTTCCATAGTATAACCATATGGAAGGTTTTCAATATCTGCATTCACGCATTCACTCAACACATCATTCAGATTTTCATACACCCAAACAAAGTCACCATACGGAAGATTTTGGCTAAGAGCCCAACCATATAAATTATTTATATCTATATACAAAAGTTCTGTATCTTCAGAACTTGCTACATAATGTTTGTTAACAAATGTTAACCCGCCCCGTATTCCACCTTCGTAGAAATTATACATTTCCATATCCTGTAGAACTTCTATAGGTTCCTGTAATGTCATGAGTGCTGACGCCATGACATACCTGGAATTCCATAGAAGTTTAGAGGTTCAAGGCCGTTATAAGCAATTGCTTTGGCACGGAATTGCTGAAAATAATCTGCCAAGAGGAATACGTCCAATTTAAGGTACGTTAACATATAGTCTAACATTGTTTCGCAATTTTGCTGAACCCAGATTTCTTGGGCGATAGCATATTCTTCATTAGATACAGAACTCCAAATCGGTGGTAATTCATGAGTAGATTCAAGAATTTCGAGTGATGTTGCAAAGTCGTAAGGAAATATGCCCTTTGCTCTCACAATACTACCATCAAAAACAGACGAAGTTAAAGGTAAATCTGAAAGAGTTTTAACTGCCTTTGCTAACGATGAGTTAACAAATTGCATACTGTCGATAAAACGAACAGTCAATTTGTTAATATTTACAATCAAGGATATAAATTTTTCAGTGGTGGTCGGAATGATATTTAATTTCCAAGATGGAAAATCATTCAAACCATACTTTAAATGTGATGTAAGTCATACCCCTTCAAATTATGAAAGACAATGGGTAACTGTTTGTTTATTCTCCTAGAAACATTGCAATTTCTACAGGCAGCACCAAGATACTTACCTGTGAAATGATCATGGTCCTTAACCTTATCTTTTATAAAATGTTTACAGAGATAACAAGTCCTACAGTTGTTGAACTCCCGTTCCTCATTGAAAGACAGAGTATTAATGAATTTTCTACCATGAATTTCATAATACGGGAGGACAATTGTGACAGCAATTTCCTCCACCTTCTTTAAAAATTCAAAAACACATTCCAAGCCTATAAAATTAAAATATGATGTTGTGTTAGGTGTAATTGTTAATTAATAATAGACCTGCTGCTATTGGCTTGTGTATTTGGTGATGATTTATATCCCCAGGGTAAAATAGCCTCAAAGTCCGCGTATATTACGAACGGTGGGGTAATCATCTTTGAATAATCTTTAAACGTTAAATTTTTATTTTTAGGGAGCGTGTAAAGGGTGGTTCCTATTTGATTTTTAGCGCACAATGCAACATGTACCTTAAAGGTTTTGACCCGATAAAAACCATTTAAACAATGAGGGCACCATCTAACTCTAATTCTAGTATTACATTCGATGGTTGAATGACCACTTCATTAATCGGTTTAAATTAAAACATTGCGGTGTATGATAATTATCACCGTCTTGTAGGAGTAAAAGATTAATAGGATTCCCTTCGGTAACCTTAGATCTATGAATTATATTTAGGTGTGGATGATGAGGTACATAATCTATATCATTATTTATTTTATTCCCTGTTATTGTGGGTTTATATTCAAAAACATTGATTGCCAATTTTAAATCTATGTTATTTCTTTCAAATTTCGGGATGTTGCATAACCTCATTGGGCAATCAGTAATGGGATCATAATTTAGTTCGTCTAAGTAATTATTATAATTGGAAACACGCTCCCTGTGATTTAAAATTATATCACGCTTTAATAGTGATAAAACACTATATTAAAACAAGCATTATCATTGTTTCTTACATTTACAATTGCTTTCTTTTTATATATTGCCGCTGGTGTAGGTATAAAACTATGGCCAGCTAATCGACTTATAGGGTAAAATGTGGTCAAAATAAAATCAAGTTCCTTAATCTTTACAACCCTCCATCCGCTACCTAAATAAGTAAATTTTTCAATTTTCTCTTTAATCGACTCACACCATCGATAAGAAAATTGTCGGAAAAAACACTCGCACTATTTGAAAAGAAATTATCTTTAATTTCTCCATCTTTTTCAAATTGAATAAGAACTGTAAACTGGACTTTTACAGATCCCATCTTTTCAATTTCCACATTAATTTATTTATAATTTTATCCGTAAGGGAGGATTTGAATTAAGTTTTTATGTTCTAAATCAAATCGAATATTTTTAACGGGAACCCTTTAAATCTATCTCTATTTCAGGTTCATCATTTATATCTATTTGAATATTTTCTAATATTGTTTATCGAACCCCCTATTTGGGTATTTAATAATTCAGATTCATCATCACTTATCACGATGGTTGATAATTTTATAATTTAGTAGGGATACACGGAACAGTATTTACAGCAGGTCTTTTAGATTTTTTATTATTTCGATTATTTGTATTATTATTTGTATTATTATTATTATTATTATTTGTATTATTATTTGTATTATCTATATTTCTATTATTGTATTATTAATATTTCCATTATTTGTAATTATTATTATTATTTGTACTATTTCCATTATTTGAATTATTATTATTTGTATTATTTCGGTTATTTGTATTATTATTTATATTATTTGTATTATTTCGGTTATTTGTATTATTATTTCTGTTATTGTTATTATTATTATTATTATTATTATTATTATTATTTCTGTTATTATTGTTATTATTATTATTATATTATTATTATTATTATTATTATTATTATTATTATTATTATTATTATTATTATTATTATTATTATTATTATTATTATTATTATTATTATTATTATTATTAATATTATTATTATTTGTATTATTATTCTTATTAGTTTTCGCATAAATTATATTAAAAAGGGTCTTTTTATTCAATACAAATTGATTTAAGTGGGTGTAATGCCCCTTATAAAAATCTATGTATTTAAATCTTGGGCAGTTTCGCATTTGGGCAAATAAAAAAGTTGGTGCCATAGAATCTATGACCATAGTAAAGCTTCATTACTTTATGGCATGCAGAGCTATGTCCAATTGAGGGATTGACAATATCGTTGATATAGTTTGCCTAATAAATTTTTAAAAAATAATTAAATTACAATCTAAAATTTTTGAAATATATATATCATTTCGATTGTATTTGTCAAAAAATAACATTAATTAATACATTTTATTAGACTAATATAATTTACATAAAATATCTATATATTTATTGTTATAAATCTATAACAGTTATTGATATTTATTTCATTTCTAATAAAAAAAAAAAACGTAAAAATGAAATAAATATTAATAATTGTAAAATAATCTGAAATTGGTAATTGGTAAACTAAAATGAATCATATGAATTATTATTAATATTATTAATATCATAGGTTGGTAGTCGCATGCTGAATGCAAACTATGTGAAAGATATAAATTATTATTAACATCATTATTATTATCATTATCATTATTATTATTAATTATTATTATTATTATTATTATTATTATTATTATTATTATTATTATTATTATTATTATTATATTATTATTAGTATTAGTATTTTTATTTGAGAAGAGATGTAGATGCATGCTCACTGCAAACTACTTTTATTGTGATAATTATTATTATTATATGAGAAGAGATGTAGATGCATGCTCACTGCAAGCTACATTTATTTGGGGCAATTATTATTATTATTATTATTATTATTATTATTATTATTATTATTATGATTATTATTATTATTATTATTATTATTATTATTATTATTATTATTATTATTATTATTATTATTATTATTCTATGACAGATTGTTACATGTATTAATTTGTTAAAATATTATTATCAATTTATGATTTATAAAGATTTAATTACTTATCAAATAAAGTTTTTGAATAATTAATCATTTAAATTAATACATTTAACGAAGTGTTTTAGTAAAAATTTGTTAAATATTATAAAAAATAAATTAAAAAATGCTAACATTTCCATTCCATATCGGAATCAGAATCATCTTCTAATTCATCCCGCATAGGGGCATCCCCAATATCAGTGGGGGCATCAGAATCATCAACTGCATTGCAATAAATGTGTAGGCATCAGGTTCATTGACGACATTTCCAATATCAGTGGGGGCATCAGAATCATCAACTGCATTTGCAATAAATGTGGATGCATCAGATTCATTGACGACATTTCCAATATCTGTGGGGGCATCATCGACGATATTATTAATTACTCCTTCATTTGTTTCATTATCTGAAGTTCCTTTTTAAATATATTTAATAAATAATATAAAACTTACCACTGTCATCACTAATAATGATTTCTTCATCATCGGTTATAATAATAATTTCATTATCTTCCATAAGATTAATTTCATCTAAATTTTAATAATTTAATAAATAAATAAATAATTTAATTTACCATCATCATCGTCACTAATAATAATTGGGGCATCGTCCATATTATTTTCTGTTTCGGTAACTTCGTACCATAAATTAGCTAAATGTGAATAAAATAATAATAAATAAAAGAAAAAAAAATTTACCGTTTTCTCCAGCCAACATTGCTCTTAAAATATTATTTTGATTATTCATTTTGAAATTGTTGATAATTGTTTTGTTTGCAAATTTGTAAAAAAAAATATTTTTTAAAAGTGACAAATTTGGAATTTGTGAATGTTTATAAAGAAAATGAAAATTTCCTGTCCCAGCCAATCAGAATTTAGACACACACATATATAAACTGAATATTTTACTCTACTGACCAATCACATTGCGTCTACACATGCCTTCTTATTTTTCATGTGACTGTCTTTATTAGTCACGACTTTGTTAAGATGCACTGTGCATGCTCCAGGCATGTGATGTCTTTATGACAAAAATAATAATAATATTTTTCGAAATAATAATAAATTTAAATAAAATACTAATTTTTAATCAAATAATAATATTATTATTAATAATAATAACAATAATAATAATAACAATATTAATAATAATAATAATAATAATAATAATAATAATAATAATAATAATAATAATAATAATAATAATAATAATAATAATAAAAAGAAGAACAACAAAGGATACAATATACATTTATTAAACATCAAATTTTTTATACAACAACCAGCTAAACAATGTTGACCACATGTTTGGGTCAATGGATTTTGAAACATAGTTTTATTATACATAATAGGTTTCCCCATTGTTTGCAGTTTTGATATCAATAAAGCCGGGTAATAAAAACCCATAGGATCGAATACGAATATATTACTAGGTTTCACGTATATAGCTATCCAATGTTCTCCACCAAGATGAGACGATTGAGTATTGACGATTATGGCTTGATTATTTCTCAAATATGGAATTTTATCGAGAGGAAAAACTCCTACAAATTCATTTCCCAATATCTGTTTTCCAATTCGATTAACCTGAACAGAACTACTTTAATAAATTAAATAGTATCAAAAAACTTACTCCATGACAACTTTCTATATTTCTGTACACATTTATACCAACACTGTTCTATTTGCAGTAATTTGAACTTCATTTTCAAATACTCCATAGATTATTACATGGACTGGTTCAGTAATTGCTTTTGCAAACTTTATATCCAGTCGTAAATTTCCATTTTTGGGGTAATTGACTCTGGTTTAAATCAAAATCGGGGGCTAAAAACAAATATAAAAAATGGGGTATTTGGTTTTTAAATTCTTCTAGAGTTATTCCACAATTCAAATTTTTATCTAAATAACCCAGATTTCTAACAATACTCTGCATATATGTAGCACAGTAATTGTCATTCTCGAAATCTTGAATATATGTTTCTCTATAATCAGTATTTTTCGACAAAGTCAATGATGTAACACCAAAGTTTTTGAAAATTGAACTGGACGCAGTATATGATCCATTATATTGTGTTTCACTTTGAAATGTTATCAGAATAAAATTAGGCATTCTTCTATCACCAAATATTTGTTCTTTATAGAATGATGAAGCACCTTTAGCAATAGCGAATTGTACAATTTCCTTTGTTTTTAATGGATAAATTGCATGTTTTGAATTAAGACCTAATTGATGACCAGCTAATACTGACGGGTCTACTCGAACTCTTCTCATCAATAATTTTGCATCAACTAATTGACATATTGGTGCACCAATTGCACTAGTAAGAGATAATGCAGAATCAGACCTTTTCAGTCTAATAGTACATTAACTCCCGGTAGTAAATATTTCGGTTGATCCATAAAATCGAGTTGTAATGATGAGCACATGGTGAAAACCTTTGAGCCTTTAACCCACTTTTTTCTTTCATCATCTGCTGCTGCATAACCCATAGGAGTAAGACATGTATTTTTAGTATCGGAATTGTAATTTAAAATAGTTTCTATTAAAGCTTTGTGAATGAATGTATTATTTCCACCCTCAATCTTTATATTATTAAATCCCAACACTGCATCTTTAAACAGAGTATGAAACAGGAAATTGTTCGGTATTACATCTGCATTGGCATCCAAAACCTTTCTATCTTTATCTACAACCTTGATCTGAACAGTCAATAAAGTATCGTTCAAATCTAAATATTCAGTTTGCGAACCATTAATATAAAACTCTATATCATTTCTACTATCGGTAATTGAATTCATAGGAAAAACTTCCTCAAACGCCCCAAATTCAATTACCGCTTGAGGCGATGGTCTATCAAATATACATAATTCAGATTTACCACAAATCATTTTGCAAATATAGTTCCATGTCCTTTCATTCGTTTGTTTATACGTGATATTCCATGTCTTTTACGTTTTGGAACAGGAGCTGGAGCTGGAGATTTTTCTTTTTGAAACATACCTGCAACCCCCGGTAAAACTTTACCTAATTCAGCTAAAGCATTTGTTTTTAGAGATGGTAGTATTTTCTGTTCATTCATAATAACATCTTTTGCAGTTTTCATACCAAAACTACCAATACGTTTAAGAATAGGCAATGCAAATCTACCAATTGTTCTCAACCATCCCGATCCGTACTGTTTACCAATAAAATATGGTAATTCACCGCCAGATTGGCTACCACTATACATACTAATAATATCAGAATTTGCCATCTACTTTACGAAAATGTAATGTCAAATGAGTTTTTGAACCTTTTGGAAAGTTTATAAGTTTTCCACTATCATCACGAATATTTATTTCTATATTGTTTATACATGAACTTGCTATTGGTAAATACATGGGATTATCGATATTTATATTGACAACTTCATCATGTTCATATTTTCCAATCCATACCGATTTCAAAAGAGGAACACTGGAATCACCAACAATTATGGGTTCAATAATGTTAGTATATATGAACAGTTGTTGATGATGTTCTAGTATTCTTGGTTTGCGTATACCAGTCGATTTTTCTCGATATTTTTGCTTATCTAATCCAAGTGAATTTGCCAAATTTTATCAAATGTAACTTCGCAAATATCATCATTCAAAATGAAGGTAAACATCAAATCTTTCACAATTTCCAAATTTTTAAATATGTGTGAACAATTGAACTTTAAATATTTAAGTAATACATCAAGTTTATCAAAATATAATTCATCAGCAAAGGTGAATGATTCTTCAACTTCATCATTATACGACACAGATATTTTGATTTCTTCTTTCACTATACTGTTTGCTTCAAATAGCTTAAAACGTAATAAATACTCGGTCTCCGTAATAATATTTTTCAACTTATTGCAACCCATTCGTTTGGCGTCTTCAATAGTTTCGAATGTTATTGTAAATGGTTTAAAATCACAACTGATATTTAAGCCATCCTTGTAAAACATATAGCAATGCGAATCTAAAATTTGATTCGGAATGTGATATGTTTTATCATAATTACTGATAACAAAGATACCGCTAAAATGTTTTTACAATATTCCTTTTGAAATCAATCTTACATTGACTATAAAATGGGAATGTATTGTACACGAATGTAAAATCTTGCAGTGCAACTTCCCAGTCACCATTTAAAGAAATCGGATTCTGGAGATTGACCATGAATTTACTGGCTTGATTGTCTGGATGAATTAATGGGCAACTATTGCTCGGCAAAATAGTATAAAAATTCACTTTACTAGATCTTTTGCTGATATCCATGACGGGTTTTGATAACCATGCCATTTGACATAGTATTGTTTATCCTTGCCGACTTTTTTAATTTTCAATATTTTTTGAATTCTAAATACTTTTGGGGGAGGAATGACTTGTAATTCCTGCTCATAAAATTTCCCCTGTACAATATTATTATCATTATCTTTGATGACATACATTACAGGATTCTGTTTAGTATTTATTTTTGAAATTACAAAGACTTCATCACTCCAATTTGTATCAAAATTTTTAATAATGGTGATGCACTAATTTTACTAATTCTAACATGGTTACCAACTTTATATTTAGGTTTTGCAATTTTTACAGATTTTTTAGAAGTCAATGATGTTTTTGATGTAATATCAACCGGTCTCAATCCATTCAGTCCTCGGTGTGATGAATGATTATAACTTGTTATTATTTTCGGTAATACATTTACCCATTTTTTATTACCTTGATGCACGAACAATTTCTTTAATCTATCTCTCAATGTTCGATTAAATCTTTCAACATGGGCAGCTTTGTATTGAGAATGTACCGAGTAGTGATTTATTTTCAGTTTATCGAGAATTTGCTTAACTTTGCTATTATAGAATTCTTTACCTAAAATAATAATAATAATAATAATAATAATAATAATAATAATAATAATAATAATAATAATAATAATAATAATAATAATAATAATAATAATAATAATAATAATAATAATAATAACAATAATAATAATAATAATAATAATAATAATAATAATAATAATAATAATAATAATAATAATAATACCTAAATCTGTTTGCAAGTTATTAGGATGTCCATCTTTAAATAAAATATTAATTGCCTTGGACATTTCTTCTGCAGATTTTGCCTTGACTGGTATTGCTCGTGCAAACCTGCTGTATACATTAATACATGTTAAAATATATTTATTCTCATTGTTAATTTTCGAATAAGGTATCATCTCCATCAAATCCATTTGCCATAAATCATCAATACCAAATGTTTTATACGCTCTTGTTGGAAATCTTTTCCGCATTGGTTTGTTCAAACTGTACGCAAGCTGATCTGATAACCACTTCTGGGTTTCTTTTTTCGAATTCGGAACTCTTTTCTTTAATTTTTCCACTCCACCGAAACCGGCTTCGTCTTCTGGGTTCGTCCAAATCTTCTCCATTACAACAAGAAGATTTAAAATTAAATTTAATGTCGGGCAATGAAGGATTAGCACCCATTGTTTATGACTGTGTAACTCCACCTAATAATGATAATGCCAGAGGTATCAATGCACCAATAAATCCACCTTGTTGTTTATATATAATTTTCCTCATTTGCTTACGATTTTTATTATTTACTAAAGATAACAATGGTTTCCTATGTTTGCTCAATAAATGCTTTTTTGATTTACTGATTTTAATTTTGCCTTTGACTACTTTAAGTATAATATTGAGTAAATCATCGACAACAAAATTTGGGAATGATTGCAATATATTCATTCTTTTCATACTCGGGGCCTTTAACAATGCATTAAAAAATGGAAAACTGCGATGATTTTTAACTACTTTTTTATCGGTTTTACGGGTTTTACGGGTTCGACGTTTAGGTTTAGGATTTTTCGAAATAAGATTCATTGCAGAGAAATTTTCAGTTACAAGTTTTTTAGATGGTGTATAACTAGTTGTTGGTGGAACTTTTGGAACTTTAATACTCTTTCTAATACTTTTTCTTAATTTCCTAATATTTTTCACCCTTGCTTTTAGAAACATTATTATTCATAGAGGTTTTCAACTTTGTTTATAAACCATGGCACCTTTTGGGTTGAAATATCTGTTTTTACTTGTAAATCATTGGGACATTGTTGTGTGAAATCAAGAAATATATATCCATGAGGTATTTTTGTAGCATCTTGAAATGCACTGATAAGAAAATTACGATTGTTAGGGTATGCTTGACGTGCAAGAAAATCAATCACTGTTGCATCTCTAGGATTCTTGAAAATAACTAA
Source organism: Schmidtea polychroa (assembly GCA_959609185.1). Taxonomy (NCBI): domain Eukaryota; kingdom Metazoa; phylum Platyhelminthes; order Tricladida; family Dugesiidae; genus Schmidtea; species Schmidtea polychroa. Next base: position 12,168 of record CAUHTR010002151.1, read on the forward strand.
ATATTGTACATTTAAATTACGTGTTCGATGTGCACCACCTTGATGAAATAGATTTTGTGTTATGAAAATAACTGTTACACCAACATGTCTGCTGATTTTTGTGAATAAATTATTAAAATCCTTTTCTTTATTGGCTTCCTGGTATAAATCATCAATGATTATAACATCACCGTTTTGTAATCGACTTGACCAGTTTTTATCAAATCCCTTTACTATTTTCATGTTTTTTAATTTACAGAAACTTGATTGAGTTAATCCATGTTCTTCATCAGCACCCCTATGCCAATAAATTCTGTTGAATTTTGATTTGAATAAATTTGATTTTAGTAATTTACAAACAAATATGTTTTTCCACTACCACTCGGACCAACGATTTGGTATACTGCATCATTTCTTAATTCCATTTCAAAAATTTTATAAATGTGTATTTGTTTATATTCGATGATTTAATGAACTCGTGCTCAATTTATATATAAAGACTAATTTTCATAAATGATTTAATAATGTTAGCAAATATAAATTATCGAGGAAATTTTGATGTATCGAATATGAGGTTCCCACCAGGGAAACCCCAGCAAATTATCGATAGAAGCGGGAAATATCCGATAATATTTTTCAAGACTGGTAAATGCAGAATCATGGGATGTAAGAAACCTTTGGATATTAATAAATTACAATATCGAATAAATAATATTATAATCCAATCAATTACAGTTACTATGGATATGGGACATAGTATCAATCTATATAACATGTCGAAAAAATGTGATTGTATGTTTGAACCGGAATTGTTTCCGGCACTAAGACTATTAAAATATAACCCTATATGTGTCAACGTGTTTGCTAGTGGAAAGGTTGTCATGTTGGGGTTGAGAAATTTGGAGTATAGAGAATTTGTTGACAATGTTCGAAATGAGATAATTTCATTGGTCGATTTCTAATTGGTTAATTTCTAATTGGTTATTGATTGATTTAAACAAACGGTTTTTTGTTTAGGATTCATTTATTCAACAAAATGTACAAAATTCCAAGCGCCGCAAATCTAATGAAAGATATTGACGACTACGGTAAATTTTATATTTATTATTTTCATTTTTATATTTGTTATTTTAGAAAAATATTTAGAAGTGATGTTGAATCGGATAAAATATTATTACCCGCAAATTGCAGAAATTATCAAGGATCGCGAACCTGAGATCATTCCAGATCTGATATTCTATGCGACTCAAATTCGAATCATGGAGGTATTCCATCAATTCCTATGGGATCTGAAGATCAATAGGACAATGAAACAAATGGAGACGGAATACCAATGCATCATCGGATGCTCATGTTGTGCCGATCGATATCGGCGATATGTTGAATGGGAGTTAGTGAAAACTCTAAGAAGGTTTCACTACTCCCGGATTGTAGATATAGGATATTAATAAATGTATTTTTTCTTTCTATCGTGTTTTTATATTTGAAATAGTAATAATATAAATAGTAATAATATAAATAGTAATAATAATAATAATAATAATAATAATAATAATAATAATAATAATAATAATAATAATAATCGTAATAATATAAATAATAATAATAATATAAATAGTAATAATAATATGACACATAAATAATAATAAAACATTAATAATAATATGTCACATCAATAATATGAACATAAATGCAGCATTAATGCAAATGACATGCAAATTTAAACAAAGACATGCTATAATCTGATTGGTTGATAGGCATGAGTCAAAGGTATAAAAACCCTGTAACATTTCAATTTAATCATTATTCACTATGACCAAGAAAATTTCATGCGCCGAAAAACCTAAAGAAATGGTACAACCAGTTCAAATGTTCCACAACTACAAAATGTATTTTTTTGAAAGAAGAAATCAATATGAAATTGGTTGCACCAGTCAGGCTAATTCCAACTAAATTTCAATTCTTATCCGGCACGCTTTCAATGATTGATGTCAAAACTATTGATGATGTTTTTAAACGGTTAGATTCGAATCTATCATGTAATCAACATGCATGGTTCAACAATAGATATGCAAGATTTTATGATGCTTTTGATGAAATCAGTTTCAAAGAAAATGAAAATTGGTATATAACAATTGCAATCCAGGGATATAAAGTTGATAATAATGATGTATATTCTCCTATTTGGAAAATTATGTCTGCTAGACTTTCACAAATATTTTAATGTTATATTTAATAAATGTATTAGTCATATTTGTTTTTCTCTTTATTAATTGCAACATAAATGCAAATGACATTCAAATTTAACAAAGAAAATCTATAAACAAACTTATAATATAGTTTTAATGTGATGAAAATGACTACAGAAAAAGGTTAACATGATTAATTAAATACCGAATTATTTATTATTTAGAATTTTTAATCAACTTTTTGTTGGAAAAGTTAGCAGAAATAGCTGGTGTGAAAATTGAGGACATATTATCTATTACAAATGCATTAAATATCGGCTGGGTAGTTGAGAGTCAAGATTCAGGATTTGATGATCAGGAAGAAACTCAAGAAACCGATACTCAAGAAATTGATGACGAAATCTATGAACCTATAGATGAACCTATAGAGGAACCTAAAGATAATATTACGAATGATTGTATTGATCATGTCGTTGAAAATATAATGAAATGTGGAGATGACGACTGCGAATGTGTTAATAAATTTTAGTTAATTATTGTTTGTAAATTTATTTAAAATAACTATATTAATTTTTATTTAAAAATCAAAATAACTAGATTAATTTTTTATTTATAAATCTATTTAAAAAACAAAATAACTACATTAATTTTTATTTAAAAATCGAGATATAACATACAAAATAGCAACACCTGTTGCAAGTTTTATATAGTTTTTAAACTTCATTTTGTGGTCGTCGATTTCTTTTGCATTTCGGGCGAGTTGGTTCAATACACCCCATCCGCCATTAGCTTCTATCCATGGTGTAAACTTGGACTTGATTATCTAGAAAATAAATATTAATAAAATATAGATTATAAAAGTATTACTTCTTGAGACCACAGATAATAATGTTCCGAGTCCCATAAACTTTTTTCGATTATTATCTTCATATAAGCGAACCCTACTAGTATTCGGGTCCACTTCATCTCATCGTCACATAGGCAGTTAAAAATCCTATGAAAATATAATTTTTTCGTTTCGAGGCAATCGGAATTGAGCACATCCTCATAATCGATATGATTTCCTTCGATAATCTTTTCGGTCCGGTCCACCAGGAAACTCAGGCTTTCCACAATCTTCTTGTTGATAACTTCGCTTAAAAGATTTTCCATAAAATGAGACATTTCTACAATAATTTAAAATATGATGTTTTATTTATACTAATACCTTATGATTCTGATTGGTTGATAAACTATAAATGTAAAAGAAAGGTTTTGATTTGATACACCATGAAAACCGTATTGCTAATTATTATAACGAGTGTGTGCTCACACAATACAACAATAACAGTGGAGTCTTTTAATAAATCAATATGTGTTTGTCCGAATACAGCCAAGTTGATGGATATTTTATATATTCTCGACAAACCAAAATGGTCAAAGCACCCAGGAAAAAGAATATCTCAAAGATTGAAGAATTTAGAAAACAGCTATGAACTATCATTTGTAAATATACAAAATATAAAAATTAAATTGATTGATCATATTGAAGTTTTCAATAACTCTATTGTTGAAAATAAAAAGAATATGACAATTATTGATAAGAAGCATGATTATTTGTTAAAAAAAGATTGAATTATTATTAATTGCGAGTTGTTGAGCGTGAGCAGTACCCTTGTGAGCATTACCCATAGGGGGATAAAATATTTTGTCGGATAGATTAGGAGTATATATATTAATACTAATAATAATAATAAAAAAAAAAATAATAATAATAATAATAATAATAATAATAATAATAATAATAATATAATTAGTAATAATATAAATAGTAATAATAATAATAATAATAATGATAATAATAATAATAATAATAATAATAATAATAATAATAATAATAATAATAATAATAATAATAATAATAATAATAATAATAATAATAATAATAATAATAATAATAATAATAATAATAATAATAATAATAATAATAATAGTAATAATAATACCCTTGTGAGATGTTGAGTGTAACCAATACCATTGAACTCTTTGAAGGTTATTGAACCTCCATAGACCTTCGATGGTCTCAAATACTCACCATTCAAATACCTTTCGAATGAGCTATTAAATAATAAAAACCATTGGCGGGAACTCTGAGAATTTAAATTTTAAAAAATTTAGCATGACTCATCGCATGACTCATATGACCTTGAGAATGACCTTGAATGAGTCATCGGATGAGTCATCTGACCTTGAATGAGTCATCGGATGAGTCATATGACCTTGAATGAGTCATTGGATGAGTCATATGACCTTGAATGAGTCATCGGATGAGTCATATGACCTTGAATGAGTCATCGGATGAGTCATATGACATTGAATGAGTCATCGGATGAGTCATATGACCTTGGATGAGTCATCGGATGAGTCATATGACCTTGAATGAGTCATCGGATGAGTCATATGACCTTGAATGAGTCATCGGATGAGTCATATGACCTTGAATGAGTCATCGGATGAGTCATATGACCTTGAATGAGTCATCGGATGAGTCATGGCCTTTGTTTCAATGACCTTGATGAGTCATATGTCTTTGTTTAAAATTTGACCTTGAAAAAAAAAATTTAAAATGGCGGGGGGAGGGGGGGTATGTCTTTGTCCCAGAGGGCCGCTGGTTTAGTGGGCCGCTATCCCTCTACTTA
>CAUHTR010002153.1:0-26497 GCA_959609185.1 Schmidtea polychroa
AGCTTTAAAATAAAAAATATTATTTAAATTTGCAAATATAACAATTATTTCCATTGAAGAATTTTTATTTTCACTTTATTTTGTTTTTTTCTCAAATATTTCATAAGATAATATTTCATTTTACTAGTAAACATTCAAGAGGAATATAAAATTTATTGAAAAGTCTCATTTTACAATTTCTTTAATTATTTCATTTAATTTAATTATCAAAAAATAGAATTGATTATTTCAATGGTGATATTGAGACCTATTCGTTTCAGTAGATTAAAATTAAAAATAGTTTTATTTTTTTTAATTTAATTTTAAATTTTCAACATATTTTAATTTAGCTACCAAAGTCAATTCTATTTCATTATAAAATTAATATATTAGTAATTTAGCAAACAAAAGTTTCTTTTTGAAAATTAATTACTCTGATAATTGGTCAAAATATTCATTTGTAAATGAAATTTAAAATCCAATTAGTAAAACATTTAATTTCTGTTTACTCAGAAAATTTTAGAAGGATCGAAATCTTTAGAAAAATTTAAACCTGTTAATTAAAATTGTTATTATAAAAATAAATTTATTAATGTAAAAATAATTTTTTCATTAAGTAAATTGACAGAAAATTAAAGTAAGTTTATTTTAATTAATTTGCAAAAGCATTTTATGAACATTACAAAAATATGTTAAAAACGCTAATATTGAGATAATGAAATGACATGTTGAACATTTTATCGTTGAAATTATTTAATTTTTTTGTTTATATTAATAACTAATATTAGTATTATAAGAACGTTTTTTGAATTTTCACCACTGATTTCTTTTCTTTTGACATTGTATTTATTAAAAAAGCTTAAATCCTTTGAAAACAAACAAAAAAATCATTTACAACGACCAAAAAAGAACTTAGGACAATATTTTATTAAAGCTCATGTTAAAAATATTATTTTATTTTATTTTGGCTTTTATTTTATGCTGGAGAAAAATATTTAAACAAAATAAAATATCAAAAATAATAAATATGTGAAATGTATAAGCTATAAATAAAAAATTAAGTTGAGCAATTCAATTAAAAACTATAGTAAGAACATTAAGAAATTATTTAATACATTGAAAAAATATTAAAAACTGGGAAAATTTTTATAACTTTCTAGAATTACTGATTTCGAATAAATTTTTCACTTTTCTACATGATCTCAAATTTCACAGCCATCATCTTTAACCGATAGAAATGGCCACTTAATTTAAAAGCCTCCATTTTAATAAATAAAATATTTATGTTATATTTGCAATATCTTTTATAACAGTCCATCGGTATCAACACGTTTTTTTTCTAGATTTGTAAATGATTTCATTTAATTTTTCCCATGAATATTGTTTTCCTATTGAATTATATTCATGTTGAATAAAAGAAATATATGTGAACAAATTACAAATTCTGGACTTTTGATTTAAAAAAACATTTAATTTTGATAAAATGTAATAAAATTAATATTTATTATAAGAATTTTAATATATAAAAAATATAAAAGATGTGTTGAAATTCTTTTTATTAATAAGATTATATTACAAATAATAGTTATAAGCGTACTACTAGACCTATATTGATATTTTAATCTTTTGACATCTTGCAAGGTTCATAAAGATCACAAACTAAAAGAAAAAATATGTTTGGATTATTTTTTTTTAAATTAAAAATAAAAAAAATAATATTCCAGAAAAATCAGAATTTTACGATTTCTAAGAAATGGTCTTCCTTATGTATATTTAATATTTGAACGTTATTTCAATTTACATCAAATGAATTATTTTATTCGTGCTTTTAAACTTTTAGAAAAATCATCATTTAATTCAATTGTATTTCTTTATTAATTTTCTCAACGAAATTAACCTTTTACCTAACTGAAAGTTTTCGTAAAAACACTATTGAAAAAATATGTTGTTATCTTAATATTTTTTGCTGAAAAACAAAATTTTCTTTTAAAATTTGTACATTAGTTTACACCTTTTTTATTGAAGGTGCATTTAAAGTTTTATTTGATGTAATAAGATAAAACATGAATTTCAATGACTGACTGAAATTGGGGAGCATGATTAAGAAACATGTTTCCTTAAATTATTAATTTTATTGTCATTATTATTATTATTATTATTATTATTATTATTATTATTATTATTATTATTATTATTATTATTATTATTATTATTATTATTATTATTATTATTATTATTATTATTATTATTATTATTATTATTATTATTATTATTATTATTATTATTATTATTATTATTATTATTATTATTATTATTATTATTATTATTATTATTATTATTATTATTATTATTATTATTATTATTATTATTATTATTATTATTATTATTATTATTATTATTATTATTATTATTATTATAATTATTATAATTATTATTATTATTATTATCATTAATATTAATAGTTATATTAATAATATTAAAGATCATAAAAATGATAAGTACGACTAAAATTTAAAAATGTTAAAAATGAATACAAATTGCGGAAGAAAGATATTTCAAAAAAATGAAATGAAAATAAAAATTAAACCTAAAAAAGAGATGATATCAGAATTATTTGTCACGATATAAAATAATTTGTAACCAATATTCCCCTCACTGGTTTTTGCCTAAGAATCTTTGTTTTCTTCCAAATGTCTTAATTCTGAGTCTAATTTAATCGACACAAAAACAAAATTTTGAATTAATCGCTGGATATTATTTATTCACGGAAAGTTCAGAAATTAATAATAAAGCATTTAATTGAAAATAATTACGAATAAATATTCTCATTTCTGATTTTTAATATTTAAAAAATAATCTTTATAATTTTCTTGTTATACTTAATGTCTCTTTCGTCGACAAGATTAAGATTAATTGTATCTCAAACATAAGGAAAATATAATAAATTCATAAAAATTTTGAAAATAAATTTATAATCTCTATTTAAATGTTTTTTACACTTGACAAACATATTTTTTAATAATGAAAATGCATAATGAAAGAACTCAACGTAACCAGGAATACAAAATATATAAAAAATATGTTGAATGTATTATTTCCATTATTTTTGTATAATTGATAAGCATAGTATAACATTTCTCAAATAACTAAACATGTACTGAATATGAATAAAAACCTTTACCTTGCTTTAAAATATTTTCAAAACAGTGAATATTAAAATTAATTCAATATAAACAAAAATATTATATTTTTATAAAATATATTAGTGATTATTTAGGATAATGAAAAAATAATTTTAAAAAATTTTGAAAATTTTCTCTTATAATTTTTCATGTATTTTTCATTTTTTTTTAAATAGAATCACAAACATAAATGGAAAACTTCACTAAGTACAATTAACAAAGTAATCATTTAAGAAACCAATTAACTCTACCGGGAATTGAGAGTTAGTTTTTAAAAGAAAATGTATATAAAAATTTAATTTAAGATTTCATTCTTTCCAACATCTAATTTATTTTTTCATTTAAATTCAACACACATAGAAAACGTTATTTAGATAAACTACTTTAAACAACTGTGAATTATTTTCATAGTAAATAATCAAGAAATAAATGCAATGCTTTGCTAATTGTATAAACATTGCTGAAGGTTTCTGAATAAATAAAATTGAAAATTACTATTATATTAAAATTTTTATTTTAAAATCATTTTATTATCTTTTAAAACCCAAGTTACAATAAATGAGAAAAATAGAATTAAAAATAATAATTTATTTAGCTAATAAAATTTTTTTAAAAAGACTTTCCAAAAGAAATTTAAAAATAATCTATATTGTTAAAGTATCAAAAATTTTATTATACATCTTCTGCAAAAAATCGATTAAATAACTGAATAAAACTGAAATAACAAAAGAGATAAGTTATAAAATATTTTAAAACATTAAAAATAATTAATTTTATTTTCATAAATTAATGTAACGAAAATAAAGGAAAAAATTAATGTAATTTTATTCGCTGTTATAAAATTAAAGCTGATTAACTTTGATCCAGACCCAATAATCTTTTCCCAATAATTAATTTTTCAAACTTTATGAGAATAGTTAACATATCAAAAGAGAGACGAAAAGTTCCCGAAAGGTCCAATTATGTTGCTGCAGAACCACTTAAACACAACAGAATGACGATATAAAGAATTTGAAAACGTGCTTTCTAAAATAATCGTCAAGGCACATCTAATGGTAATGCTGATTTACTTAAAAACAAATTGTGGACGTAAATGCAAAGGTTTTGGAAAGAAATTGGAAAAACTGAGATACATTCCTCTTAGCAGAAGAAGCACCATAAGATCAACAGTTCACGTTATTGAAGTTCCAAAATCTAAATTATTCCAAATTTTGAAAACAGAAAATTCATAAAACAAGTTTCAAGCATCATCAAATAAGATCGCGTAGAATATTGATGGAAAAGTTTATGGAAGTTTATGGAAAGTTTATGGAAAGTTTATGGACTTTAAAGATAATATTCAAAATGATGAAAAGTTATTTTATTTGACAAAATGCATGCGATCTTATTATATAGTTTTAGACGAAAATTACTACACATAAAACGTACAAAAGTAAGAAATTTCTACCAAAGGTTATGTTTATAGCATCAGTAGCATGCCTCAGATGGGATCCACAAAAAATACGACTTTTTGTAGTCTTATTTTTAAACATCCCAATTAAATGTTAAAGTTATCTAATTCATTTAAATATACATTATACTGCAAATTTAGACAATTTTATAAACTGAGTCTTTGATTGAAATTCACAGTACAACTTTTTTCCAATCAAAATCTTTAAAATAATAACAACTTTTTATTTAAAATTATTTTAAAATATTTTTGGAAACTACTTACTACTATTTGTTTAATTATTAATGTTTCCTTTTCCCCATTTATATGTGCTTACTAAAAATTTTACAGCATTTATAGTATTTATAAATTATCATATAAATAAACAATTGGAATAAAAATGCATTAACAGGAAACACTGGTAATGCATATTTTGCAATTATTATACAATAATTTGTCTTGTTTTCTAATTTTGTATTTGTATTCTAATTTGATAATTGTCCACAAGTACTAATAAAACATAAATTAAAACTAAACTGAAAATTATTGGTAAACAATATTAATTATGAAAAATTAATATTGTAAAAATATGAAGTTGTAATATAAAGTTTGTTACGTAAGTACATAATAATATTTCAGATAATTAAAAAATTAATTAATATTATTAATATTATCATTATAAATAAATATTCAAATTCATTTTCAAATTACATTAATTTTAGCATACAATTTATTGCATAAAAACAAATAATATTTTTTATAGCATTTAAAATTTGATATTAATAAATCAGAATAACCACCATTGAGATTTCTTAAATTTTATTTTGTTTATATTTTAATATCAAGTTTGTTTGTTTAATTAAAATAAATCGAGTTGAAGTAAAATTATTATTAACTTCTATCGTGTTCAAATTATCAAAAAAAAATAAGCTATGAAAATTTATTGTTATTGCAGTAATAAAATTTCCAGTGACCAAAATGATAATTTAATGAACTAATTAGTGGTTTTAATTGACTAATGACTTAAATTAGAGTTGTAATTTGATTTTTATATTAGTTTGATGTTTTAATTTTTTAATTTTAATATTTATTGTTTTTAATTTAATTTTTATTTTAAAATAAAAATAATTTATTGAGGTTGCTACCAATATTTAATACATTCTAATTTCACTCAAAAATCAGTATGTAATTATTTATTTTATTTTCTCATTTTCTATTATAATGAAAACATTTAGATTTTTATGTTTTTTTTAATAATAGTAATTTCAATTTGCATATGTTAAAAATTAGCCATAATGAAAGCTCAATTAAAAAAGTTATTTTTATTTTAAAATAAAATTTAAAGTAATTTTAACTTAAGTTTCACGTATTTATTATATTCCTGAATTAATTAAATTTACTAAAAATATTGATTTTTCTAAAAGCTTTTTAATCAACATTTATTCGATATATTTCTTTCAATCTTCAATTTTTAAAAATATTTATTAATTAAAACTTAAATAATTTCTAATTTATGAATGTTAAAAGAATTTCTCAACAACTATATTTCCCCCAAATATTATATATCCTTTATTCTTTTTAATAATTATTTGAATAAAAAACAGTTCTAAAAGTGTCATTATTAATGTTTAAATTTTTAAAAAATATAAAATTTCATAATCGCACCTACATTTGAAAACTGCAAAATCGGTAGACTTAAAAAATAAAACAAACTTTCATTTCAATGGGATTACAGTCCCAAGTGGTGTGGTCTAGCCAAAATGTAATTAATTCTACTTAATTACTATTAAAAAACTCTCAATTTGTTTCGTTCAATTTAAAAAATTTCAATTAATACTTTTTAAATATATAATTTACTTTAAAAAGTTAATTAAAATTAATTATAACTTGTTTGAAATTTGAAATTTTAAAACTTTTACTAAGAAGAAAGCATTATATGTGAAACAAAAATAAGTTGGAAAAGTAATTTTATTTTATGGCCAGCTTTTATTACAGAATCAAATATATTTTCTTTCTAATAAAACCTCGCTGATGGAAAATATAATTTAGGTGACATAAATTATCATTTAAATGGAAATTAGTTTATTTCTTTCAAGACTTATCTTAAACCTGAAAGTTTAGGTTTGTGACATTTAATAGCAAGACACTTAATACATGACATTTAATCCTTACTACAATTATGCTCAGGATTCTGAATGTTGATTATTTGATCACCTCGTGTTAATATTAATAAATCAGAATAACCACCATTGAGATTTCTTAAATTTTATTTTTTTTTATTTTATTTTATCTACTTGATACACCAAACACCACTGAGATGCATTTCCTATAATATAACAAAAAAATCAATAATCTTACATTATAGAAACATACATACTTACTTTGATTTCACGTTGATGTTCTCATTTATAGCTCAATGAGATACATCTTATATTATAGAAATCTGAAAAGTGGAAGGAAAATTAAAAAATGCACACAAGCACAACACATAATAAAAAATACATACAAACTTTTGATTCGTAAAATTGTAACGATGAGATACGTTTCTATAATAATTCTATTTTAGACAATTTTTAGAAAAAAAAGATCGTTTAAAATTTTTTAAATTATATTTTTAATGAAAATATCAAGAGCAGATGAATTTGGTTCAAAATCTTTTTACTCCAGATTTGATTTCCTTTAAGAATCCCCTCATATTGAGCTCAGAGAAAAAATTACAAAAATTAAAAAAATTATTCTAATCAGCGATTTTTCCCAAAATGTTTTAAAAAAATACATTGATTGATTTATTTAATTAATTAATTATAATTAATTATAATTATAATTATCGGACTCACATTTTTTCGAAATAATTCAAAAATACTTTAATAAAAGACATAAAATTCCTAAAAAAGCCTGAAAATTAATTAAAAATAATTTATAATTATATTGTTGATTAAAAGTAATATTTAAGAACTTGAATAATGATCTCATATCCATATGGATCAAAATTCAAATCTTAAAATTTACTTTAAATAAAAAAAATTACTTGTAAGCCATTTGTAAAATTGCTAAAATAAATTTCCAAAAAACATAATTGATTTTAAAAACATTGATTAAAAAAACATAATTCAGTACATGATAAATTGTTGCTTGATTTGCTGATGATGATGATAAATAAATTGGTGAGTGATTTTACACGCCAACCACCACTATAGAGAACGTATTTCAGTGGTGTTTGGTGTACAATGCCATGCTGTCGTTCCGTGAACATAGTCGCGATGCTTAATAAATACAAAATTACAATGTAAAATAATTATTCTTCCTTTGGTAGTAAAAAAATCGGCATAAATATATATGAATGTATATTATGAATTTAGTTTAGTAATTTTCTTCATCATCGCTGCTCAATTCAATTAAATGGGAACGTTTTTTTCGGCTGAATAATATCATCTCCACTTTCTGAACTTGCATTTATATTTCACCTGCTGATATCTTTAAAAATTCCGTAATCTTGCTTTGTTTCCTTGTCCGTTCAAGGTTGTTGTAAATTTCTTGATATGGTGATAGGCAATTTTGTATTTACCTTTTGAATTTTCGGCTTCTTTCAGCGCAAGGGTCTGTATCCAAGAACAATAATTCCAATTTTTTGGCCAAGTCTTATCCTTCCTGTAATTATTTTAGTGTCAAATTATTAACTTCATTATCTTCATCAGAGCTAGAATCGATTTCATTCACTTGGGGTTCGGATGCCATTTCTACCAAATCTGCTTCCCAACTTCTTGTTCCACTAATAAGTCTTGCACATCTTCAAAAGCCATATCCACAAACCCTTCTCCTCCGATCTGGAACAAAACAATTTAAAAACCAATTTCTAAATAAATCAGCAGTTACCCAAGCTTTTGAATTTGCTTTCCAATATACCGGTAAAGCGTTTTTATTTATGTCTTTAAGTGCACGGGGATTCAAAGATTTATAAATTAGCATGGGTTTTGTCATATAATCTCCCGAGGCATTACTGCGCAAAAGTAACATTACACGATCTTTTGATACCTTAAATCCAGGTGCAGTTTTTTCATTTTTTGATATAAATGTTCTATTGGGCATTTTTTCCACCGAAGCCCAGTTTCATCGGCGTTAAAAACTTGTTTTGATGTGTATCCTTGCTCTTCAATTATTTTTTTAAACTTTTCTGGATATGACCTGGCAGCTTCATGATCTGCTGATGCCATTTCACCTTGAATTTTTATATTGTGAAGTGAAAAACGCTTTTTAAATTTCTCAAGCCAACCTTTACTGGCTAGAAAATCTGGGTTCACAAAAGATTCTCCATTTTGTTTAAGATGGTTATAAATTTTAAGAGCTTTATGCCTAATTATATTACTGTCCAATGGAATCTTTTTCTGACAGCTATCATCAATCCGAATGATAAGTGGTTTCTCCATTTTTCAATTATTGGCACACGGAGACGAGTTGAAAACATTGCGGATTTCGAAGATCCAGCAACAACAGCACTCCAAATTTCCTTCTCACTTTTGTTAATTGTACTGACTGTCGTCTCATTTAAATTTAGGGTTTTTGCAATGTGTGATGCCTTTTCTCTTTTTAGCAGACGATCTAAAATTTGTATTTTTACTTCTAAAGAAATAAACTTTCTCTTCCGAATTGTTTTTATATTTTCACCAAACATAGTTTAGGACTGAAATTTATTTTTCAAAAAATAGTCTTACTTAATTACAAAAAATTAACTCCTTAATTACCTTTAAAAATTTAATAAAATCGATTCCTTTTAAATTATAATTTATTTAAATATTTTTGTTTACTATTTCACAATTCCACACAATATTTTTTTTCTATTTTACAAAATATGGTGTGCGCTCTTGCGATGGGCTCCACAAAATGCTAAAATATATGTTATTACAAATTTATATGTTACAAAAAGAATTCATAACTATTGGATAAAAAAACACCTACATAGAATTTTTAAATTTAGGAATCCAGCTAGCATACTGAGATATTTTTTGTAACAGCGAATTTGTGTACATACACAAAAAATAAATTAAGACTTGCATTCTTGAAATAATAAAATAAGGGTATTCCCAAATTTTATTTTATATCAATATTATAATTTTTTTAAAAAAAAATAGTGTTGTAGAAATACCGTGTTATAAGAGATTTTCGGAAATTTTTTTAATCGTGTTAGAGCGAAATAGTGTTGTGGGATACCGTGTTGTAGGAGGGATACCTATATATACCTATATATACCTATATACCTATATATACTTAGAAATGGACAAAACAATGTTTGGCGTAAAGTTCAAAAAGAATTTGGTCGGCTAATTATCGGCAACAGATGTTTCAGAAAAGTATGAATAATTAAAAGTAATATTCTGAGTATAAAAACTATTTTTGCTTTTGTCGCGGTTTTTTTACAAATGTCCCGGATTTTCTAGGAAAACCTCTGGCCAGCCTTATTAAGCGACATAGTGATTAAGTGTCCAGTACCAACTGTCACGGCATTAAATGTGTTTGGGATTGTGTGTCTCAGGGATTAATTGACGTGGTATTAAGTGACATAGTGATTAAGTGCCCGCTACCAATTGTCACGGTATTAAACATCGTGCTACGAAAGTTTATTATCATAAAAGAAAATTAATTAATAAATGACAATAATAAATGGCATAATTAATAAATGTATAATTTTATTTATTTATTTATAATTATTTTTATAAATTTAAAATATTGAGTAAATATTAATTTTAGGAAAGGGATGTTGGAAGATTTGCAAATATTTTCAATTTATAATTCCATTATTTATATAAATGAAATAAATCAAAATTTTATAAAATTGAAGTTTTACTTTAAATAATATCATTTCAGGGATATAAATCACTTTTCGATGTGAAAATATAATTTATTGCTGTAAATATATGATTTATTAGATGTGCAGTTAGCATTTTACTAATTAAGAATAAGTTTCTACAATACTTTTTTAATGTAATTTTACTGACGGAATACCGCTACAAATTATTAACAATATTTCTGTTGGTTAATTAGTTATAAATCAAAGGAATTTATTAAAATTAAATTCATGGAAGTAGTTTTTTATATTTTAAATGAGGATAAAATAATGAGGATAAATAAAACAAACAAAATATTTTAAACTTGTTGCATATAATAAATTGATAGATGTCCATTAAGGGAGCCCTTCCACACATTATACTGCGCTTCCAATGTTTATGAAGTTATGATTTTGATCAAATTCAACCTTTTTCTGTTAAAAAATATATAGTAAAGTTTATATATAGAAAACTTTTAAAACTGAAAGAGTAAAATGTCCGTTCTGTGTCACTGAAGAGAATATAAAAAATATTACTCTAAAAATTATTTTAAAAAATAATCTAATGATCATCCAAAACGCCTAGAAAGGTTTCATTGAAAATAATCCAAATTTCAAAAAGAAATTAGACAAATTCAATTTTGCAAATAATTTATCACCATTCAATGTCTTGTTAAGAAAAGAGAAAATAATTACTCAAATAAATTTAAAAAAATTTATTAAAATTAATCTAAATATTGTAAGAAGAATTTTGTTTTATTAAATTTAGAGTTATATATTATTGTTTTACTTTTTCTTTGAAATAATTAATTTTATTTATATTTCTAAAATGAAATTATATGTATGAAATCTTTATGAAATTTTGATTGAAATATGTTTGAAACTCAACTCAAAATAAATAGTGTTTTTAATATCGCTGTGTTTCCGGGAACTTACCAAAATGTTTGCATGAATATCATAAATTTAAAAATATCAAAATTTTTTTAAAACGTAGAGTATGCTAGAATCGACATAGAAATGTAAAAATCCTCAATAAAGTTGTCATATAAACTTGGGAAATTTCAAACTATAGTAACAAAACATATACATCAAACCAAGAGTCAAATGAAAATTCTTCTTTCCTAATATAACTTCATGTATTAGATGTCATTGAGTTATTACTCAAATTTACTTATTGTACAGACTCAACTTGTTCCTGTTAATTATATCTTCATCGAGAATTTTAATACATTTGAAAGATTTTCTACGATATTTCATGAAATGCATATCTATATAAGTTGTGTTGAAATTCATTAAATTCATAGATTTGTGTTCTATATTAAACTTGTCCGTTGAGATTCGAAACAAGCAAACCCTGTCGCATGCCGCTTTCACTCTCTTTCTCAATGAATTCCGATTGATATCTGGTATATGGTCATTAGATGATAACGAATATTGGGAAATTTTCCGAATAATTTTCAAGCTGTTCACCAAACTGTTTATAAAATCATTGACAAACTTATGATTATTATTGTTAAATGTATGCGCATTTGTTGTTATTAGTGTTATAATTTCAAACAATAGTTATGGTATACAAACTGACTAGGCATTATGTTATGAATATTAAAATATAAAAAACACAAAATAAATTTAACTCAAAATAAATAATGAAAAGTAATAAAAAATTAAGAGAAAGTTATTCTGAGAAAATTATTCAGAATTTGGAATAACATCTGGATTCAAATCAGCATTATTCAAAAATTTTGCTTTATCCATAATTCTGTATCATACAAAAAACAGTATTGACAAATGTTTATTCAAAATTAACTATAAAAAAAATCCAAACAAGATCAACGAATAAATTTAATTATTTTCAAATGCAAGTAATAATCAAAAATCCACGAATTAAAAAAAAATCAAAGTTCTATTCCAAAAAACAAATTCAATTAATCAAAAACCAGTTAAATCGATAATAAATCCAACAAAGATAATTCAAAACACAGATCAACGAAGATATATTTACATAGTCGCGATAAAACCAAAATTCCAAACACGTACACAATACAAAATATAGTTAAACTGGATCGGCCAAAACACAAAGTTACTATTAATTAATTTAATTTAAATTCTAATTTACTTATTATATCAAATTTGAATATTATTTAAAGATTTATAGAAATAAAAATATATACAAACCATATTTATTGTTATTTAAATTTTATTTTTATTTAATTAAAGTCTTTATTCACTAATTAATTTAAAAGATATTTACTCTTATTAACCTAATATTAAAATTATATTAAAATTATATTAAAATTATATAACTATGATTTTGCGGTAGCCAGATTATTGAAAAGTAAAATATTGAATAATTAAATCTTATTAAAAAACAAAGAAACAAAAGACTTTCACTGAAATTTTTAAAATTAGTGCAGGCACAATTTAAAATTAATACTACATAGAAAATGTATTATTAAATAACAATTTTATTTAAATTCGATTTTTTTCAGCAATTATAAAATGTATTAATGGATTAAAATAATTATAAAAATATCCATTGCAATTTTTAACATTTTACAAAACAACTTACTTCTTATTAAAAGTCTTTTTTAATTCAAAATATTTTTTTGCAAATAGATTTTAGTTTAAACTAATGAACCAAACAGAGTAATTGAATAATTTTCTTGAAAGTGCATGCTTACATTTTTTGTCTACTGATGTTTGATCTTAGGTTTGATAATTATGAAAATTCGATCAATTCATTATTTAATTTGTGAAGTAATTAATTTTATATTCAAATATTAATAAAATAATGGCATTAATAATTTCTTTTAAATTGTTTGTTAAATTTAATTTTTTATTTAAATTAATATTTACCAAGTAAAACAAATAATTCATTTTCAAAAGTAAAATCTTATATTACATCTTATAAAACAATTTTCTATGAATTATTTTTTAAGTAATTTTGACTTTTCAAAAAATTTATATTTTATAATTATCAATTTCTTGAAGAATCTACGTTTATTTTACTAAAACCAAAATTGTGTTCATTTTATTTTCAAAAACAGCATTCACAATCAAATATTATTTAGACATTTTGTATAAAATATTTGAACTATTTGGTGAATATAATCAAAATCATTTACAGGTTAAATATTTATAAAATTAACTGAGCTTTATCCGAACTCACATTACTATTATTTACAATTATTTATAAAATATATTTTAATAATACAAAAGGTGATATACTTCAAAGGTCCGTCCAAATACAGTACAATGTGAGAGATAGAGTTCAAATCGAAGTATGATTTACATTATATAATTACGATCATTATGAGCCTTGGTTGAGGATCTTCATATTATCACTAAATATTAGGTTGGTAAATAAGAAATTTCGGATTTATTGATTGACTTTATAAGGAAATAAAACATTTCATAATAAAGTTTAATAATTAAAATAAAATTCATAACGGCAATTTGTTTGTTTTTATTGCAATTCGCATGGGACCCATTTGTATAGTTTTTTCGTTTTTTCCATTCCTTAAGATGTTTCAGAACTATTGGATGTATAACAGCTAATTCTTTAGCAAGCTCTCTGGATGTTGTATTGGCTCGGCTTCAACTAATAAATTTAATTTGTCGTTGTCAAGAGCTGATGGTTGTTTACCATGCACTTCATCTTAAAAGCTCTCCTCGTTCATATTGCCAGATGTATCTGATGGTTTCGGACGTTGTTTAGATTCATAAAGCTAAATTTCTCGGATTTCGTAACTTTTCAACATTGATTATGAAATAATATTAAGAAATTAATATTATTAAAATTGTTTAAATAGAATAGATTTTTGAATTAAAACGTATTATTCAATTCACTTCAGATTAATTACCTTAAATAATATAAACATTATTATAAACATAAAAATGTGTTATCAAATTACTGAGCTGGATTCAAGGTTTTTTGTAGCACATCTTGCAATTATTTCTTCCAATGATTGTCTGTATACAAAAGACATTGCAATGTACAGCTATTTTTGTTAGTATTTTAGTATTCACCATTCCTAATTGTGAACACTAAAATACTAACAAAAATAGCTGTACATTACAGACATTATTCCAAAATTAGTATTTCGCTCATCTGGCTGTACATGAGCACGTTTATTTGGTGATGCTCCACTAATTTCCGTAGAACTGCCACATGTTAATGATTCAATATTAATATTATGGATTTTCAGGTGGTTTTTCATTGCAGTTGTGTTTCCACTTTTAATTGAAATTTTCCTTGCGCATCCACCTACTTGGCACTTCGATTCATTTGATGTTATTTTCTTGAAATAGTTCCAGACTCTCGATTGTTTTGACGACATTTTAATTTTATGGACTAAAAAATAAGTTAAAAATACAAAAATATTGCATAAAATTTATATATTACGCTACTTACATAATGTCTTATTTAAGTTTCTCAGTTTAAAAATGCTGAATATTTTGATAAATAAAACAAAAAAATATTCAACACCTAAACTTTTCTTTATAAATTTTACTTATTTTACTTAATTTACTTATCACTTATTTAATGGCTTAAAGTTTGTCTACACAAAAATTAAATTTTGAATAGTTTTTACATATACATTATAGCAATTAGTAGAAATAAACTTATTTTACTATAAATTCATATTCAAACCAATTGCGATGGCTAATAGCACCATCTGCAAGAGTATTGTATTGTAAGTGATAGAAATTATGAACAATTTCAAATGAGAAATCTGATGTGAAAATTATTTGAACATCAAAAATTTGTTATTCAGATACCCGATTCAATTACCCGGGTAATAAAATACTCGAAAAAACACTCAAAACACACTATATAGAATCAGATCATATAAATAACCTAAAAATGTTTACGTTTATTGTCACCAGTCACTTTG
This sequence comes from Schmidtea polychroa, assembly GCA_959609185.1. NCBI lineage: Eukaryota > Metazoa > Platyhelminthes > Tricladida > Dugesiidae > Schmidtea > Schmidtea polychroa. The sequence goes on from CAUHTR010002153.1 coordinate 15,307, forward strand.
ATATTGGTACTCTTCATTTTTACGAGTGTGGGTAGAAATAGGTATAGCACAAAATATTTCGCCTTTGGAATGCATTAAAAATGAAAAAACTCATAAAACTAATTACCACTAAATATCTAAAAAAGTCATGCATTGTTTAAAACATATATATTATTTGTAATTATATAATTTTGTTGCAATAAAATAAAAAACCGTGATTTTGACGGGCTCGGTAATTTTAGTGTTAAATAAACGTTTAATAATCAGTTGTAATTTTTAGGTAATTTTTATCTTTTAAAAATTCACTTTGTTTTATTGACAAAATAATAAAATAATAAAACAATAAACAGATAAAAAACAAATTTTTAGGAAATAGGAAAAGTTTATAACCTTACTATACAGGTGGATTATTTCTCAGTTACATCATTAAATGTTATATCTCAAATATATTAAAATTTACCAATTTAATTAATTAATACATTATTTTTAAAATTCTAAATACATTATTAGTCTTTCTTTTTTGACAAATAAATAAAATAAAAAAGAAAATTTTATTAAATTTTTTGTTAATGGAAATATCATTTATTCTTTTTATACCAGACATTGTTTTCATAAAGAATAAATTTTTGAAAAATAGAAAAGTCTATTAAAATTTTATCAAATTAAAACTAAGATTAAATAAATCTTTCTGTAAATGAGGAAAATTTTGTTTTAATCAATGACATTTTGATAACACATTCAAGATTCATTTTGTACGCTAACTGACCAATAATTTATTATAGGTTTTCCCTTATTTATTGTGCTTTCTATATTATAAAAAGATGAAAATTTCTAATTGATATGTTTAATATAATATTGCCCGTATATCTTGATTGATGTTTATTTTATTCAACGCAATATCTTACCTACTTAGTCAAACTTTACTCAATAAACATTTATTTTGTCGCTTTAGAAAACCTAAAATCAAAGTTTTCTTTGATTCAAGAGATTTAGTATTTAATAATTAACAATAAAACAGTCTACATGTATGGTAAGCCCCAAAGCTGTTCCAGATACTCATTTGAATCATTGTTCGTTTAAAAAAATATAATAAATAAAATGTATATTTTTTATTTACATAAAGCCTTAAGTCGTGCAAATAAACCTCCCATTGATGTTGAAAGCTGTTGATACTGAGCAAATACTGATTCTTATCTCCTGTCCCTGTGATATTTCCAGCAATTTCTCGCTTGCATTGTCAAATGTTTCCTGTGGTCAACCTTTTCTGTCGCCATCAAAAAACCAGTTCTTTACAATTGGTAAAAATGTAGCATTAAAATTAAAATGTCTTGAAATCCAAATTTCTTTTGAAATCTTTCTTTGAATTCAATTAAATTACAAAAGAATTTTATCACATTTCTATCTTTGATCTGTAAAATCCTGGCTTTAATAATTTCTCAAAACTCTGGCGTTACTACAATAAAGAAAAATGACAGCAAAACAAACTTCATTTTCTTCATCTATACTTATACTGGCTTCTTCAAAATTTGAAATGACTAAGTTATTATTTTTAATTTTATATTTTAGACCAGGTACTTATTTAACGTACTACGGATATATATTCTATGTATTTACTCATGCAAATTCGACACTTCATTCCATGAGGCCATTTTCCATTGTCATTTTTCATAATTTTATATGAGTATTTATGAGACCTATTATAGGTCATCTTGAAATCTTATTTTTTGGGAATGATATGAATGTTTTTTGATTAAAGCAAGTAAATTAATTATTTAATATAAGAAAATGAAATAAAATATATATCAACTATGTATCTTTAGCAAGGAATTTGGACAAAATTCTCCAATATTCAGAAGGTTTAGAAAAATTAAAAAATCGATAAATAAATAAAACATAAAACAATATGTTTACTTCATCTGTATCATTAGAATCATCTATAAAAACTAACATTATAGGCGCTCAACAAAAATATTAAAAAATTTTAAATTTAATAGTTTATTATTAACTTTCAATTATTAACTTTCCCATGTGATTTTAAATTAATATTAAGTCGAACTTTAATTATTTGTTTAATGAAAATGGCCCAAAACAACTGAAATATAGATTAGTTAAAACAAGCCAATGTTAAATATATTAATTAATTCAAGGCTACATTGTAAAGTGACAGGACTTTGACAAAACTTTGATTAATTAAAACTTCGTTTCAAATTCAAAGCTGCATCCAAAAATAAATTAATTTCAAATAATTTGGATAAAATATGTAAATTATAATATTTTTCAACAATTTTAATAATAATATCAATAATATAATAATAATAATAATAATAATAATAATAATAATAATAATAATAATCATAATAATAATAATAATAATAATAATAATAATAATAATAATAATAATAATAATAATAATAATAATAATAATAATAATAATAATAATAATAATATTGTTTGGGTTAGCGCGAAAACCAAAAATTCATATATTAGAAGAAAGCATAACAAATAATAGTAAAATCAATAAAAGTGCAAAATTAATTAAAATTTACTAAAAATCAAAAATCAATATCGGATATGGTTGAACGCAAATTGATAGACGAGTTCAGAAATTATAATGAAAATCTAATAAGGTGTTTACAGGAAAAGTTAATGCGAAAAAACAAATTAATTAAAATTAATTAATCGGTAATAGAAAACCCGAGCCCATGGGAAACCCGAGCGCTGAAGGAAACATGATGCGCAGTGAGACCCGGTAATCAAGGGTAAACAAATTAAAATAATCAAAAAACCTTAAAATATTGATTTAGGATTCCCGGGGAAATAATTAAGCGCAATTTTCTAGAAAATTGGCCTCTCAGAAACAATATAAAAAGAGAGCTCAGAAATGAGCAATCCGTCATTTGGTCGAAGAGAAATGAAAGAAGAGAAGCAGAAATCCGGCGATCAGTAATCTAAAGGAGAAATATAGTAATTCAAAGAGAGGTAAGACTCGTACAAGAAAAGGTGATTGCCCCTTGGGTTTTTTACCTTATCAAGTGGAAAATTATCTAGAGAGAAAGGTGCAAATAGTGACAAAGTGTAATTATGATAAAGATTGAATAAAATTATTCTGTGTCGGGTTTGATCTATTTAGTCGAATAAGAACAAGAGGAGTCAGAGAGAGGACCGACTTGCAAAAAAAACCCAACAATATTAAATATAATAATAATAATAATAATAATAATAATAATAATAATAATAATAATAATAATAATAATAATAATAATAATAATAATAATAATAATAATAATAATAATAATAATAATAATAATAATAATAATAATAATAATAATAATAATAATAATATAATAAAAATAATAATAATGATAATAATAATAATAATAATAATAATAATAATAATAATAATAATAATAATAATATCATTATCTGTGTTTATAATGTAAATTTGTTTTGATTGAAATTAATAATTATTTTAAAAAATTTAATAGAAACAACAATAAAAATCAAAAGATTTGGGGGAAGTATTGGTTAATTTCTATAAAATATTATTGTTTTCAATATATATAGATAAAGTGAAAATTATTCATTGTTATTAAATCGGAATTTCATTTTAATTCCGATAATAATAATAAATAATTTTATACTTTATATAAAAAAAATCTCATCTGTATAAATATTTCATTACCAATTATTATTTCTCATATATGGACAGTTTTATATGATCCTTTAAAATTTGATAGTGCAGTAAAGTAATAAAATTCTTTGCAGTTACATTAAAACTAATAATATTAAAATTTACTAATTTCAAACTGTCAGTTTTGACTTTGCAGTGATTGATATTTTTCATTCAAAAATTCACTCTAGATTATCAACAATTAGTTTAATTAAGAATTAAAAGAGTATTGAAAAATAATATTAATAATATAATAATAGTAATAATAATATTAATTATATTATAAAATTATATTATAAAATTATATTATAATTAAATTATATTATATTATAAAATAAAATTATATTATAAAAAAAAAACTAATTTTTATTAAAATCCAATACAATGAAAAACAAAGAATTTTTCTTTGAGCGCTAAGCCTTAGAACTAAAGTAGGATACATGTTTTAATACTTAATTGTTTCCATAAATACAAATCTTTATATATATTTGATCCTTCGGTTACGGCATAACTGTAACACTTAATATTTGTACAAGAGATCAGTACTAAGTTGAAAGTATTTTTCGATTTTGATAGATCCTATAATTATAATGTAGTTTGTAAATGTGTAATTTATATTACTTAATTGCAATTTTTATTCTGTAAGAATAGTTAAGATTCAAGGTAAAATGTCACAATTGAAAATTAAATTAAATCATATTATTGCCATTAGATCTTCAGAGGAAAGCAAAATTTCCGATAAATTGGATTTGTGGAAATAAGTCAAATTTATATATGAAAATTTGACCTTTATAGACAAACAAACAAATGAAATTAAATAAATGTGTATTTATATAAAAATATTTTCTGTTTGTAAAGTAAATGATATCGTTTCAAGTAATTATGTTATATTTATATTCATCATAAAAAGCCGCAAATATTTATCATATAGTATATAAAACTCAACTAATTGACATATTTTAACCTAAATACAACAGGGAATACGATTTTTCAATGATATAAATGTTATAATTAATAATGTAATACTATCTAATCATTTATATATTTTATATCATCAGAAATAATTTATCTTTGATTTTACTTATTACGATTCATATCTCACAACTCATCGATATCTAATTTATTAAATCTCTAGGGATTTTCTAAATTTTGATAAAAATAATAATAATAATAATAATAATAATAATAATAATAATAATAATAATAATAATAATAATAATAATAATTATAATAATAATAATAATAATAATAATAATAACAATAAAAAATAATAATAAATTAATGAAATTGATAATGAAATGAATATGAATATTAAATTCCTTTCTTATGGTATAATATAAAAATTATTATTATTATTTTAGTTTATTATTATTATTATTATTATTATTATTATTATTATTATTATTATTATTATTATTATTATTATTTACTAATTCATCCCTAAAAACTTCTAAGCCTAAATTCACAGATAATTTCTTAAATAGATTTCCCCATAGATTACATATAAAAATTATATTTTAAATTCGATGAATATTTTTTTAATTCTTCTAAAAGTATTTGATAAGTAAAGCAACATACGATATCGATTTTTCTTAATGAAAAGATTAGTTTATTTCAATTTAAATGGAAATATCAATTTAAAAATTTTAGATCAGACGTTATATATATATATATATATATCTTTATTTATTTTTTATTGACATATATAGATATATACTATATTATTAAGAATATATTTTGAACTTAAATAGATGTCATTTCTAGCACACAGTAAAGGAAGGAGGGAGACTCTTTCATCCTATAAACTTTATTATGACTTATGATCTTTGTTCTGCAGCACTTAAAGTAAGGCGTTGTTCCACCTTAATAAAAAGAAGTTTTCTAGTAATTACAAAAACTCTAACACCAATATGTTAACTAATTTCATTGAATAAATGATTAAAATCCTTTTCTTTATACAAATCGTGATTATTATTACATTACGTTTTTTTGTAATTTTAATCGATTCTTTTTTCTATTTTCATAATTTGGAATTTATAAAAATTTTTTTACCAATCAACCAATTTTTATAACCAACATTCCACTACCAATAACTTTGTAACAAATAGAAAATGACAAAGAAAATTTAATGTGACCAACATGATACACTCAAATTGTTGATAAAAGTGGAAAATATTCGATTATGTTTGTCAAATCTAGAGGCAAGAAATATATATATGATAAATATGTTCTCACTTTCACTTATTTATATAGATATCGATTAACATAAAAACATACTTCGAAAAAGAGCATTTCTTAAAACTTTACCCTTAACTAAACGTATTTTTTTCAAATTAAACAATATTTAATTTTTCAATTATTTAATCTTCATTTCTTTCAAGTTTTGTTTAATAATTACAAAAATAATAATCTTTATTTTTAAAAACAAATTAAAGATAAAGAAAATGAAAATAGTTCAATGGTGAAAATGTGTGCCAACATTTAAACACGCTACAATACACGGACATATAATATATTTATAGTTTCAGATGTATGATTAATTAATTCTGTAAAATTATTGAATTGGTTTCAAGTAATTGAATTTATTTATTTGTGTCTGTGCTGTTGTTACCATATTTATTATTCATACACGACTTTTGGTTCTAGGGCTAAATCCGTATGTATCCATATTAAGCTTAAACCATCTATTCTGTTAGTCTTTCTAGGCTATCACAACTTTATCGCTAACAACAAATCGTTTTGGTAATAATAGTTGTTGAAAGATTATTGTACCTGTAATTATTTGAGACGGGTTATACTTAGTAGAAAAGGTAAATTTATGTTCTGCTTATTAAATGAAGCTAATCAGTAATTTCTATACTAGTATATATCTGTCGCTGTGATTATATGTTCCGTGTGTTTAAGTGTCTGTGTTTAAGTGTTGCGTGATTATCTGTAGCGTGTTTAAATGTCATGTAATCGATGAAAAGTATAAAAGATAAATTTAAAATCTACAAAAAATGTCACTACATAAAATTTATTTTATTTTATTCTTTTCATATTTCGGGAACTAAAAGTGCATTTTTCTACTAATTTTTTCCCATTAAGACAATTCAATATCAAATCTTTGTAGTTATATAATTTGAAATAAAAAGCATTAGTTCAAATAGCATTTTGTTCATTTTATTTTTGACAATTCGATGAAAAGCAAAGTAAATATGAAGAGTAAACATATCGAAATTATTGAAGAAAATAAAAGATATATAAAATTAAATTAATATAAATGGTAAAATATAAATATACAAAATAACGTAAAAACTATGCAAATTATAGAAAAATATTAAAAATAATCTAATCATAATATTTATAGATAATTAAAATCATTTAATACTTCTTATTTCTTTTTAAACTCTTTAAACTTGAAACAGGCAATAACGAAAATTGGTGGAAAACACAAGACCAAAACACAAAACCAGAAGATATTTACAAGCTGATTAATAGTAAATTTATATTATATTAAAGAAATTTATGAACGAAAAAATTCAAATTTGGGAGTTTTTGGAGTGACCCTCTGAATATTATAGCGCTTTTCACTGTTAGATTAGTTAAAACAATTAATAAATTCAAATAGCAATAAATTTAATTCGATATATTAAATAATTAATTTCTACATTCAATTTTTATTTTTAAAAATAAATTCTTACATATATTATACATTTATAATTTCTATTAATTTGTTTTTATTCTTTTTCACATTGCAAATTCATTTATATTCAATCAGTGTACAAGAAATCCCGCGCTCCCATTTTAAGACTATCCAAAATTTAAATTACTTCTCAAAGAAATAAATTTTCTTTTCAATAGCAAATTCACTTTGTTTTTTAATCACAATGGTTTAAAAATCTAATGGCAGGGTTAAAAATTTCTATTTATCTCAATTTCAATTTCAGCAAATTAATACAATAAATTTCTATTTAAATCCACTTATTTAAACAAAATAAAAAATTTGGTTTACTGAATTAAATAAAATTTTTAAATTGTTTAATAATTGTAAGCAAAGGTTTTAGAGTCATTTTTCAATAAAATTAAAAAAAAAACCTTTAGAAATTCAAAAATCATATTATTTCAAAACAACGTCATACAACTGCTGCGTTATACAGTTTATAACATATTAAATTTTTCAAGAATATTAACCAATTTTAAGAATTAATTAAAATTTATTTAATAAATATTCTATATATTACTTAAGTTTTTCAAAGTTAGGTCGAAAAAAAAGAGATCCTAGTGTCTAATTTTATTGAATATTTCAAAATTTGAAAAGTAGAAAATTTTATTATACTTCATTTAACCAAAAGGAATGCACTCACTTTAACGTGCCAAGTACAAATAACACATGAAAATCTACAAATAAAGTGATAAGTAATAAAATTACTTACTTAAAAAAGAGAAGAATTTACACTACTTGAAGTAAAAATGATGAGGACAAATAAAAATATTAAGAGGACAGAGAAAATGAATAAGGGAATAATATCTATACTATTAATCAATTTAAACAAAATACTATAACAAGTCTGTGATTTCCGTGTTCAAAAATGAAAAGTAGATAAAACATTTAGTTTATAAGGAGAAATAAAGACTAATTTAATAACTTTACTTTGTCAATTATAATATTGGGATAATTAAACCATGGTTCCTTAAAACTTATTATGTGTAAATTGAGGTCTTTTAAAATTAGTTAACGAAATAGAGATTTGACTTATGAGGTCTCGATTAATACATGTTAATAACTATAAGTTAGGACACTTTAAAAATAAATATATAAACTGAAAAAAGTAAAAATCATTTTGTATTAAGTTTAGTTTAACTCTTACATGACCAGAATAAATCATGAATAATAGAAATTTTTAGGAATAAAATTTGTTTTGAGAATTGATGCTTATGTAGGATTGCCAATAATAAAACTACCAAAAATAGGTTCCATATTAAGCATTTGCTGAAATAAAATATTTAAACACTTTGGTTTACTTATATGAATCCAATTTTCTGAGGATATAATTTAATAGTATTATTATTATTATTATTATTATTATTATTATTATTATTATTATTATTATTATTATTATTATTATTATTATTATTATTATTATTATTATTATTATTATTATTATTTTAAAATCTTGAGTCGTTATTATTTTATCGAATATATCTTTTAAAATACATGTTTGGTGTTTTAGAAAAAATAGCGAATAGTTAAAAGTAGTAAAATAAAAATAAAAATGAAATGAAATTCGAAAACTTTGAATTTATAAATTTAAAAGAAAAAATTTCATTGTCTCTAGCTATCACAGTGAAATTTTCAATGAGAATCAATTTTTCCTACTCCATTTAATTTTACTTTAAGACTTTGCATTTTAAGTTTCGTTTTCAATCAAAATTTTATTAAAAGCATACAAAGAACTATGAAAAATCAAAAGAATTTTTAAAATATTTGACATCACGCAATGAAAGTTTTGATAGACTGAAATATAAAATTTACTTAATATGCGTAAATGAAATTGTTTTGCTAACGAAAATATTAACTTAAGTAAATAATTAATTAAAGATTTGCAACAATTTAAGTGTTTCTATTTGGTAATTAGTATCCTTAAATACTATTTTTACATATAATTTATAGGAAAATCCATTTAAGAAAATAATAATAAAAATAATAATAATAATAATAATAATAATAATAATAATAATAATAATAATAATAATAATAATAATAATAATAATAATAATAATAATAATAATAATAATAATAATAATAATAATAATAATAATAATAATAATAATAATAATAATAATTGTTTCGACCAGTCAGAGGGGGATTGCCTCTGGACTGGCAGTGTTGGCTTTTTTCTATCGCGTCTGTGTGCGCGGTCTGGTTAGACCGATTATTGTTGGTGTGTGCACACAGACGCGAGCAATGGAAATTCGGTTGGTTTTTGTGAGTAAGTTATGAATTGTATTTTTTAATTCGATTAATTTTTGTAAATAGAATTCTATTTGGGTTTTTGTTTTATCGATAAAATTTTGTGGAATTGTTTAAAATTGGGTTTAAATTAGATTTTTGGAGGACCTTTTGAAAAAATTGGTTTTAAATTGAAATCTGTGGAAATTATGATGAATTTCATTCTCAGAATGTTCGGTTCTATTGGTTATTGCAATGCATGTGATAAAGTTATTCCAGCATTTGAATTGGTAATGCGAGCGGGTTAGGGTTAGGGTTTTGTGTATCATTTGGAATGTTTTGGTTGTCAAGAATGTAATCATAGAGGAGCTCATGGAATTATTGTTGTGGTTGATGTTACCGATCAAGATTCGTTTAACAATGTTAAAAATTGGCTTAATGAAATCGATAGATATGCAAAAGGAAAAGTTCCCGATAAAATGAGTGAGACGAGTTCAGCTACGAGATTGTTTAATATTACTGAAAGTACTGGAGGTGTTATGATTGGTATGATCCCTGATTGTCGATCTCAAGTATGTCGCGCACGAATGGAAGCAGCTCGATTTAATTCTGAAATTGGGCATAAAATGACTTGCGATATAATATGTTTGTCTATGTTTGTCTATGTCTATGTTTATATTGATCAATTCAATTCCCAATCGGCTGAGAGGCGACCATTAGGATGTTCAATGATGGCATTATCTTCTGATCTTGAACTGGGCAAAATGTTATTATTCAAAACTGATCGACGTGGCCCTGTAGAGGCGGAAAATAAAATCTTGAAAATTGTCAATCGTGTTCGTGATCGTATTCAAATAATAATAATAATAATAATAATAATAATAATTATAATAATAATAATAATAATAATAAATTTTTATTCGTTATTTTGAATATTTTTTTACTATACCGTGAAAATATTTTAATGTTTAAAGAGCTTTAAATATTATTTCTTTATCTAAGCGTCATAAATAATTTTATATTATTAAATTAATGATTTAGAATATATTTCCATACTTGTTATAGTAAAAATATGAACACCAAATCCCAATTATCTTACATAAATCATTTTTTAAGGAAACTCATTTGAATATTACTTTGAATTATTAGATTTTGCGACTATATCAGATGAAAGAAATTCTTTAAAAAATTCAGTCACAATCGCAATTAATTGACCTGATTATAAAATGGGATATTTAAAAGTTACGTCGAATAATTTCTTAAATATAGCCAATATTATTTCCAAATTAAATGAAGGTTGCAAAAATTAATTTCTAAATTTTTCCTTCCAATGTAATTTGGAATAAGGATAAAGTGTTACAAGAAGTATATGAGTATAGGAACACGCCCATTACCTGGTGACCTGCACCCTTGGTAACAGTACCCATAGGGGTCAAATTAACAACTAAACAAAGATAAACAACTAGTATATATAATAAAACGAACCAATGTAACACTATTTATTGAACATGTAGAGGCATTATTTTTTGCGTTCCGTTTTACTCCAAAATGCGTAATATGCTTTTATTATGTAAAACAGGTTCCATTGATTTAATCATTGATTTGTTTTA
>CAUHTR010002154.1:0-63764 GCA_959609185.1 Schmidtea polychroa
TATTATGGATCATGTATTTCGATATTAAATTAATGCATAAATTTATTTTATTTATGATATTTTCATTGGTCCCGATTACTATTAATTACTTTACCCATACTAAAATACAAATGGGTCATGAAAAATTCTTCTTTTAAACCTAAACCGTCTAATCATAATAATTCAGGTATCAACGAAACGAATATTGTATATCAATTCAAAATTATGCCTTTTACACGTCCTTTGGAATTCGCGGGTACAAAATATTTTTGTACTCACTAGTTTTACTAATATGTATAATCAAAATTATTATGAAAACCTCACCAATTTTAACTGTAGGAATAATATCAAAGCAAATAATCACATTATATACCCACTGACTAAAATAAATAAAATCTATTTGTTCCTCAAATTATATAAACAAGAAATATTGAATTTGAAATGTAACATAATAAATATTTTTCCCTATTATAAACATTTCAATACAATTAATATAAAAATAAAGGCAGCCAAATTATTATTATACAGTATAAAGTGATGATTACTTGGTAGCAGCATTAATTAAATTTAAAAACAATTAAATGATAATTTAAACCTTTTGCTGCGAATAATATATTTAAAACAAATGAAAATATTTATATATATTATTCACAGCAAAAGGCTTAAATTATCATTTAATTGTTTTTATATTTTATACACACAAGCGAGAAATTACGACCCTCGATTTATTTCGTAAAAATATATGGACATGAAAATAACCGTGAACAAAATTTATATTTTTTTAGAAAGATTATTATGGGCTTAGGATAAAAAACTATGAATTGTTTTCAAGTTTGATATTTTCAAATTTCTTTTTTCGGGACTATTTCTAAGGGTTAATTAATTTTACTATCTTCTATTTCAGTGGTATTTAACTGATATTCTGCAACTTTTATTACCTAGACAACAAAATATAATCAGTGAATGTTATAACCAACCTCTAAATTAATCAAATGAAACACTTAGTCAGTCTTGAGAACTACTTGAACTAACAGAAATATGGAAATAACATTCACAAATGTCGCTTTTTTAATGAAATTCATCTTGTCAGTTTTTATTTTAATACACATGAAATTTAAAGAAAGCTCTAATTACTTTTGTTTGGAATTTTTCAACTAATTTCTTTTAATTTCTATTTAAATTGAACTTATCAACCTTATTGCTTTTTATATATACTTGTTATACTTTTTATTTATATATGTATTAAATGGAAATATCTCAACATTTTATTATTTTGTTTTATTACACCACGTGTCGCTACGGTCTTAAAAATGTTGAAAATCACTGGTATATAGCTATTAGTAAATATATAGAAAATATTTTATTACATTTCTTACAAATCCAATTTGGTAAAAGAACGTTTTATTACATTAAGAGCAATTAGATAATATTGACATTGTATTTATTGACTATGTGAATTGTTTATGTGAATCAATCGATGTTTTTTTGGTATCCGTGAATTTGTGGCGGTAGAACCCGGGTTTGGAAGAGGGGTCAAAAAATTACCAGTCATGATGGTCATTCCAGTTAATACATTTGGTTAGATGAATTCCAAACACGTTGCATGACTCCTATTACGTACAAATATGTATCTAACTTGTTTTGGGCACCTGTAGATCACATCACTTATCCAATATCTTTCTCCGGTTATCTTTCAGCAATCTCACCTTGTCCACCAATAAGAGAAATTTGTTAATAAAGTTATTCACACTCTCTTCATCGTACCGTACTTGCAATGATATCTGTGCAATCGGTAATAGCACAGCTCTTAAATTCATGAATCGTAGGCATTTGCTTAATGGCGTGTGATTTCCTTCAAAAATACTATTTTTAAAAATAGATTCTGATGAGCGGCAACTTTTACTACTACAGCACCATTTATTCCGTGTCGAATTTTACCACGTTCTAAGTTCCTATTTTTTCCACAAACCCCACAGTAACTTACACGTCGTATCAGCCCCTCTTTTAGTATAAATTCGAGTGTTTCCTCTTCATTCATTGTAAGCTCGGTCAACTCAAAGATACCGTTATTTAACAATGATGATGCAAAAAGAATTAATATTCTTAGGTTCATACTAATAATTTCTTCTTGACAGCCAACATTTCTGACGATTCAAAGATTTTTACTAAATCTGCAATATTTCAACACTAGAAAGTTCAATTAACTGTATTTTTATGATTATCACTCATAAATTATGAGAATTATGAAATTATAAATTATAAATTATGAGAATCCAACCTTATTTGTGATTCTGGAATTTTCCCGCAAATATGGTTTTTAAATAAAGATATATTTATCTTTGATAAAATTTTCAAACAATGGAAATATTCTAATACATTTTGTGTCTATTTCTCCTCAATTTTATTATCTTCTATTGTATATTTTCTGAAAATTTAAGCGACCTGGAGAAGTTAAATTTAAAGTCTGTCTCGTTCTGTATTAAAAATAGTGTTGATTTTATAAAATATTTTAAGCTGTGCCAATTTTCATGAAATACCTTCACAGTAAAAGTTCATAATTAATTTTATTGATTTTCTGTAGAAATTTTGTTAATTTTTTTTAATTTTTATTAATTATTAATTATATTTTAACTTTATTACTAAACAAATAATTGTAAACATTTTTAATTTTTATATTATAAAGAATATAAATAATAATTCGCAAGTAACAGAAATAAGTGATATTCCAAATTGTTTATTATAAATACTTTTTTATATATTTTATTGTATATATGACCAGTGAGAATATATTTTTACTGGTGAAAATGTATTTTCGCTAAGCCGGTCAGTGAATGTAGAATGAAGATACAAATTCACTGGTTACATTTAATGAGTTTGTATTCATTGACAAGCCGCGTGGAAATATTTGGCCCTAAGTGTCGATGTGTCGCCCATATATATATACCTATAACTATAACTATATACCCACAATGTGTGAACAAATGAAGAATCGCTTTAATCAAATAATATGGATGCAATGCCAGACAAAAATACAACAAAAATTAACCAAGCAAAATACAATTTCTTAATGCAACGGGTAAAAATTGCAAGGAATAACTCGAATTGAATCCATTTCCATATCTTAATCTACTTAGATGCGTATTTTAAATGAAAACAAAAAAAACAAACTGACATTCAATTATAGGTTAGGGTAGAATACACATTCACTAAAACTTGCTAGTGAAGTTATATTTTCACCAGTAGAAATATATTTCCACTGGTGAAAACGTATTCGGATATGAATTCACTGAAACGTTAGTGAAAATATATTCTCACTGGTAATACAAATTCACTGTAACATATATATTTGCAAACTAATATCATTCACTTTTTTCTTGCACTGGTTTCAAATTGACTATATTTGAAGGACAAGTTATCCTATTGACTAAAATATTAAAAATATCTAACAAGTATTTTTTGCTATTATAAAACTTGTTTCGATATTCAACACTTATTTCTTTTCAATTGACATAGTATTTATTAAAAAACTTGATTATGAATCAGTAAAAAAATAGTCAAGTTTTTTTAATAAATTCTATTTCTTTCTAAATTTAAAAAATTAATTATTATATTTATTACTTAAAATTGTTGTTTTTTTAATCAAATATTAAAACAACTTTCGTTTATGAAAATATTTTAATTGGAAGTTTAATGAGAACATCGAGCATGTGTTCATTAAGTAATATTCTCCTGATATATATTTTTATTACTATTTATTGTACATGATACAAAGAAATTGCGGCTAATTTCTATTTTTTAAGATTTAATAAAAAATTATGTTCTTTAAATATTTAAAATTTTGATCGATTAATAATTCTTCAAAAATAATTTTATTACTGTTTTGATTAATTCTTCTTTTAGAATAAAATAATTCGTTAGATATAACAAAAATATAATAAATATATTTTTCTAATTAATTCTGATTTGTTCTTATTTAAATATTTCGTTAGGCGATTGATATGCAAATTTTGGTTGTTTGTTTTATTAAATTTGGTGGTAATGGAAAAAATAGTTTATGAATAGAGTATTTATGTATTTGTTTTATTGATTTTATCAATAATTGGAAAATCAATCAAATTATTGAATTTTTTAAAAAATTTTTAAATATTTTAATTGTTTTGTTTAACATGAAGGGGTTGGATGCGAGAGGGTCTGTATGGAAAACCAAAAGGCTGAGCAGTCAAAATCATCAAATGTGTAAGTGGAACATAACTTTTACACCAATGCAAAACTGGGCACTTAACACTCGTAGTTGATGCAATTTTTTAATTTCATTTCTATTTTTATTTTAGAAAATTAAAATTAAATTCAAATAGTAAATATTTTGTTTGCAGAAATAATTTTTGTCGTGCAAACTAGTTTGTGATAACAGCGCTAAATCTCACATATGCAGCTTTGAGGAACGTTGTTTGGATGTATAAACATTTTATAGATTTATAATAATACTTTTATTGGAGTTAAAAATCATCTTTCAACAGAAATATATATATCTTTATTCAGTTTATGATTAATTTAGCAAGAATTTTCAGCATTTTCACAAGAAAAATATAAAATAAAATTGGTATTCATCTAAAGCTCGACATAACCAATTTCTAGCATTTCAAGAATTTTTGTATTTTCGTGAATTCATTTCAACAAGCTCTTATGTCATCTTAGTGCACTCAAAATTATTACAAATTATGCAGTAATTGTGCTTTACCTTTTTACAAAAAATGCTAATAATACAAGAATCCATTTGTCTTCTTTTTCAATTTCTTAAGCTTTAATTTTAGTACTTCTTTCACTCATGTAACTGATGATTAAATACAAAATAAAACTATTTCAGCTTAAAATTATATGACGTATATGATTGTTGTTGAAAACATTTAGATTATTAATTTGTTTTGACTTTTTATTCGTTTTAAATTATAATTTCCACTTAAAATCGGAAAATAATGAACTGAAATGTACGATCTACTTTTTAATCATTAAAATTTGTGAAACGAGATTTCTTCACATCTGACAAAAGTTTTTTCTTTGAAGTATGATTTTTGAAATAAATAATTATATTATTTTTATTTGACTAAACGTATTTTTAATGAGTATATGTAGTGAGTTTTATTTAATTGTTTCACCCATGGAATTTATTTACAACTACTATAAAAATGACTAGTCTTTAGTAGGGACTTTTAGTATGAGCTTAGTACGAGTGTTTAAATGTATTAGTATAGAGCCTGATACTTCGTTATACTTAGTGAAAAAATTAAATAAATGCATATTTTATAATATTGTATTTAATTCAATTTTACAGTCGATTATTTTATAAATATGTCTGACAACTTTTGTTATTTTTCAGTTTTACAATTCAATCAAAAAGTGTTATTATAATTATAATGATAATGTTTAATAAAATACCAATATTTAAATTAATTGTAAAATAGTGTTTTTGATTATATTTTTTAACCAAACTATTTTTGTTTATTACTTATATTATCAATTGTATTTGTAAAATTCTAGTTCCAATTTCTATAAACAAATTTCGAATTGAATATTATGAATGGTTTGTGTTAATTAATAGTCAGTGATAATAAACAAATGTGTATTTATTGTTAAAGTTATTTTAACTAAGAAAAATATTCACCATTAAAAAGTGTTTTATTTTTTAATTCACAGACTAAAAACTTTTAATGGCCTATAAATAATTTTTTTTATATTATTATTATTATTATTATTATTATTATTATTATTATTATTATTATTATTATTATTTGATTATATAATGTATTGATTTTTAATTTTCGAAAAATTATTTTCAATTGATTTATCCCCGAATTAATAATTTACTAATCAATAATATAAGAAAAATTGTAAATATTATTTTGATTTAAAATTTAGAAATTTCTTCTTGAAAAAAGAAAGAAAAATCCATTTCTCTAGCCACAGTAAAATCTGTTGAATTATATTTCTTGAACCAGTACTTAAATCGTACTACTCCCAAGTAAGAAAAATTTAGAAACGAAAATGTAAAGTGATTAATAAATATGCAGAGAGAATGTTCTGTCAACTCTTGTCTTTGATGGAGAGTTACCGGCATTTTTTCGAAATGGATTAGAATTTTTTTTCTGGTTAAGAATTCACTTTAATTTGTCAGAAACATTGAGAGAATAAAAATATAAATATTTATACTAATTATATTGTAATAATTTGGTTTATTTTAATTGTTAGGTTTTTAGTTTAAATTTATCATTTTGCTATTGTTTTCATGTAACAATAAATATTTTATTATAATTGAAATTTCAAATTAGAGTAGAATTGAATTTTTATATTGAAATGAAATTTTGACATTTTTTACTTAAAAAACTGTTATATTAAAAATCAAAGATATTTTTAGAACAAAAAACAGTTATAAGTAGATATTTATAGTAACAAATTAGACTAGAAAGGGTTTTAAAATGAAGAGAAAAGATGAATTTGAGAACACTATAAAGTACATAAATATAATTAAATGGAATAATATAAAATTCGAAAATGGGAGAAACATTTTTGTGTGAAACAAGTAAAAATTTAAATTCTTTTTGTCAGATAATTCGATTCAAATTACTATAATATAATGTTTCCCGAGTTTTTAATTTGTCGCAAAATTACAGATTTTGCAAAATAATAGAAATTTGATATGGAATGTAAAATGTAAAACAAAATGCATGATGAAATATAAAATTTTTTAACAATTTGCGGTCAGTAATCTTATCTATTTTATTTTTTTGTCACTTTGTTTGATATTTTAAATTTCTGTAATGACTTTTATTCTCTTTTTTTTGTATTGCATTAAAAAATGCTTATTATTGACAATTATTATTGACATAAAACTTAGACAAAAACATATATTTTATTTTTATTTTCACTTGAATCCGTAGACAGGCTGTTTATTTTATTGCCAGACTAAAAAAATATGTCGCTGTCATTAATCATAAATAATTATATTTAAATATTTGGTACGATGGAAATTTCCATCACAATGCATTTAAGGGTTAAAACTCTGGATTTGAACTAGTAATTTAAATTATGCGCTTTACATTTTTAATCTTTTATTCAATATGTCTTATTGAAAAATTTATTTTTGTTATCAAATAAACATTTGAATTAATCTTATTTTTTGGATCATATTAATACAAGAATTGCTGTGGTTAATATAGATTCAGGTAAGACTCGTGAAGTCAGCTTTTTAAATTTGGGGAATTATAATTAATAATTTATTTAAAAGCTTGAAGACTATGAATTAGTAAATATATCAATGTTTTTCATATTCACACTTTAATAAAATTGTATATGGTTTAGATTTGAACAGTTAATTAATTTTTTTCTTCATAATTAATCTAAAAATGATCCCATTTAAAATAATTTAACTGAAAACCAATTTTTTCAATTATTTTTTTTGAAAATAAATGTTTATTGAAATTGGAAAAACTTAAAAATATTCATTACTCAAATAATTCAAATCAAAAATCCAATTCTGATAAAAATCTTACCTGTTATTTTATATACTATATGAATTAATGCGTGACCTAAATTATTTAATTAACTGTTAGTTGTTTGAGTAAATATTTGTTTACTACTGATGTGATACGAAATCAGTGTCAAATATTTGAATGCTCAATTGACAGGCTTTATGTTTGTTAAAAGTTCAATGAAAAATGAAATTTATTGGAAAGGAAAACATTAAATATTTTTCAGTTTCAAAATTAAATTTTGAAAAGAAATAATTTTTATGGATTTTATATAAATAATAAAAATATTTTTATAATAAACTTTTATTCACAACCAAATAGACATATTTTCTGTGCAGTGTTATTAGATATTTAAATTAATAATTTTTTCTTATATTTTTAATATTATAAGAACTTTTTTATCAAATTTCACCTCGGATTTCTTTTCCATTGTATTTATTAAAAATCTTGACTATAAATAAGTAAATATATCGATGTTTGTCATATTCACGAACTTTCGGAAGTGCCTTTTTCAAGTGATTTTTAGATCAAATTTACTTGAAAAAGGCAGTGCCGAAAATTCGTGAATATCAAAAACATCAATATATTTACTGATTCATAGTTAATCTTTTTAATAAATTTTATCTTTGAAACAATATAATTCGTTTTTTAGACCTTTTTCTAAAAATAAAATTTGTCTTTATTCATTTAATAATTTTTTATATTCTTCGTTTAGCTTTGATTTTTTTATTTATTTTAGGTTTTAGTGTTTATTATAGAAATAGAATATTTTAATAATGATTATAATAGGTTTCCATAAATTTTATTACGTTTAAAAGTTGGAATGTTAATCAATATAATAATTCGAAAAAATTCTATTAAAATTAAAAAATGCATCATTGATTTAACAAGAGTAAAATTCACAGAAATTCAATATTAGTTTGAGGGATTTTGTTTTAATCAAATAAATAAAAATTGAATTATTTAAAATATTCGTAAAATCTTTATTTTGGTTCATCATTGATAGAATATATAATTTTCTTTTCTTTTTTTCTCACTTGGTTTGATCAATAAATTTTCACTGTTTGAAATTCGTTATTTTTTTTGAATTTATTATCCGTAAAAAAGGAGAAGGAAATAATTAAATTTCAAAGATGTTGATTTACTACATTGGTTTCCAAAAAATGTGTGTTGCATAAAATGTGATTTGATACAGTAAAATTATATATTAAGTCATTACATTTGCCAGTTATAAATTTCGGTTGATATGTTTTCTTCGTAATAAATATTTGTAAATAATAAATCTGCTATTCTAGGATTCCGTAAAATAATTTGCAAAAGGAATATTATGTCTGAGAAAAGATTCTTTTTGGTTCATTAAATGTGCATCAACACTAAAATTTTTGGAGTTCGAATTTGCTATTTAATCAAGTTTAAACTGTAAACAAAAAATAATTAATTCGTTTTTCACATTTATTTATATGTTTTTTGTTTTTTTTGATTAATCTTAATTTAATTTTTAATCATTGGAATATTGAATTTGCACTTTATCTTGAATATTTGATTGACTAATTGTTAATAATTTGACATTTATGCCTATTTAAATAGATTATTAATCCCATATTTTAATTGACTGCTTTGACTGTTTTTCATACTTTTTTATTGTGCATTTAAAAGCGAGTTTCCACATTCAAATATGCGTATATTATCATTATGTTCAATGAATTAAAGTTGCGTGACTTGTGTCTTGATTAGTGTATTATTTTATACGAGATCTACAATTAGTTCTCGGAAATTGGCATTCAGAAACGGAAAGTCAGTAAAAGAAAATCATCGATAATGGCATTTTGAAATTGTAATAATATTTTAGTTGTATTTTCAATAAATTCATTTTTCATATCCATGGGACATAGAAATAATTATTTTTGTTTTTTTTTGGGGGGGGGGCTAAATTGTATTGAAATTATAATAGTTTACTCTCGATTTTCCTATTGGATAAAGATTCCTTGCGTAATTGTTAAAAAGTATAAAGGATAAATAAAATTTAAGACACTTTTTAACACCATTGATAGACATTGAATATGGTGAAATTTATTTTTCAGTTTTCCACTAACATTGTTGAAATTGTTTCTGAGTTGATTTACATTAAAATATTACACGGCTTATTTTTTTGCATTTAATGCCTTAATAAAACAAATGTCTTCTTTTATTTAAAATTATTTATTACCTTTTCTTGTGTTCAGTATATTTTAACTTCGGCATTTACACTTACAATATAAATGTTTCTTACTTACATTTCTTAAATTAATCATTTTTATAAATAAATTCAATTAATATGATCATAATTCTTAAAATTGATGCTCTCTCCGTCTGAAAATATGGTAGACATTTACATTTTTAATTAATTAGAACGGTTTTATTTATAAAATAGTTACTAATATCTAGCAAAACAAAGAATAATAAAAAATGTTTTAATTTAACAAAGACGTGTCTGTCTTTACAGCTTCTGTGGAACATGATATTCACAACAATATTAATTGAGCAATTCTGTAATTTTTCACTGCAAAAATTTTACAGTACATCAACACGCTGGTTAAGGGCCAGTTGCTTTGATTTGGAAATTATTTCCTTTCAATTCAACACATTTTATCAAAAATCACCATTTTATGGAACAACGGGTGTCGTTTAATTTGTATAAAATTCGCGATGTTTCTGTGAATTATTTTTGACATAAGCAAAATTAGTTGCATAACAATCACTTATTTATATATTTATATATTATTTTCGGCGACCCCATTTATTTTGCTTAATGGATATCATATTTTCGGACGGAGGGAGCATATTTTATTAACATTTACAATTATTATTATATTAATAATAAATAAATATTTATATGAAATAGTTACAAAAGAAATAATAATAATGATAATATAAATTTAAATAATTTTAGTTTATTCTGCTTTCATCAGAATTAATAACTTTTGCTTCGTTTTAATTTCAATCACAGTTCACTTTTCATTTTTTATAAATTTAATTAATGTTGTTAATCAAATTTTCTCTTAATGAACATTTTTTTCACTAGAGAAACTTATTAAAATAAAAATTATATTTTAGATTCATCAAACTTATGAAGCTACATATATATACATATATAAATAATATTATCAACTGCTAATAAATTTAATTTACAAATTATTACAGAAAAGAGGAACGTTTTATGAATAGTGTCACTATTATAGTGATGGAACTAAAAGTATTAATGAATAAAACAATTTTTTGAATTTAGAAAAAGAGATAATATCAAAGCATAAATGGTAAGATAAATTAATTTTATTTGAAACCTTTCTAGAAAGAAATTGAGAAAACCTTTACCTATAAACTTTCTTTGAAGAAATTATATGTTGAATATGTTGAAAATAAACTATGTACAAAACAGAAATAGTAATGAATTAAATTAACCAGTTTCTTAATAGTAATTGAACCCCTTTAAAAGCAAACCTCAAATTTTAAATATACATTCAATACATTTCAGAATATTATCAAATTTCAACATAAAGTTTCGTTTTATATGGTGATTTTAATAGTCAAAACGGCAATGGCTCAGAGGATGTTATAAGTCAAATACGTTGAATTTAATTTATCGAGAAAATCGCTCTATGGAATCGTTATTAATCAGTTGTTAAAGGATATTAAATATTTGACTCATTTAGTCAATTTTTAGAAAACTATCTATAAATATATATTAAATTTTATAAAATACGATTTCTAGTATATCTGGTTAATAATCATCCCACTGGTTTCTGGTAGCATTTTCTGCAATCTCGTCAATGAACACATGTTGTTTTCAGTCTTTTGATGATCAAAATATCATGTGTAATCTGGAGCGATTGATGAATTTTAACAAGAAAATAAATCCATTCCCATTAAAATTTATACAAAATTTCAACCATCTTATTGAAGTATAACTGGAAATTTGAATGTTATCCGTTGAAAATTTTCTACAATATAGTGAATAAATACCAACTTATTATATAATTGAAAATTTTTCTATAATAAATCAAAATGTGAATTGATTCTTGGAGTGAAATATATATATATCACTTTTTTCAAATTTCACCATTGACTTCTTTTCCATTGTATTTATATATCGATGCTTTTTTAATATCAATATGGTATCTCTAATGAAATAAATATTCATTAAAAGAGAATAATTGATTAACATTAATTAAATTTAAAAAAATAAAGAGTGAACTAAGATTGAAATTAAAACGAAGCAAAGGTTATATATATATATATAGTATTTTAATAATCAATTCTATTTTTAAAATTAATATTATGAAATTTATTAAGAATTTATTAGGTAAATAGTTGAATATATTATAAAAATGCTATATATTATGCGTGAGTGTGTAATAACTCAATTTCTATACATTATTATTTATTTCTATAATTATCACATGGGTTCAGTCACAATTTTATCCCAATCCCTATAGATTATAATTAAATTCATTTATCAATTTCGTTTGTCTATTGTTTCTAGATAATCAGCTCATTGTCAGAAGATTTTTTCAAGTTTCCTCTTCAAATATACTCATTCATCAATTATATTTCACTGACTTATTAACATCTGATATCATTTGAATGATTTGAATCAAATTGAGAAATTTGTTTGAAAATCTTCCTGAAATTTATTTTTTAAATAATATTGTTTAAACTATTTCTTTCCGACTTTCCATTCATGAAAATATGTTTTTCAAATGCTAATAGTAAATATTTTAATTTCAAATAAAACCAAATTAATAACACCAAAAAAGACTTTAGACATAGAACTAATCTTCTGAAATATTTGTGGATAAATTGACCAAATAAGGGCGAAAGGGTGAGTATAATCATGTCAAAAAAATATTATAAATAAAGTTTAAAAAAAAGTATGAAGGTATACAGATTATTTTTTTGAAAAACTGATAATAGGCCATAATGCAATTGGTAGCACCTTAGTTAACATTAACACGTTGACTGCCGTGTCAGCCACTGGTGGTCGACACATAAAAAACACTGTAATTCACTCCAAAAATATCTCAAAACAAATAATAAAATTGTATTTCGACTATTATATTTAATTAAACCTAAAAACCTAAAAATATTTTTTGGATATTTTACGAAAATCCTATTGGCAGTCAATGTGTTAAATAAGATCCTCCAATATAGGAGAATAGAAAAATTTTGAGTGAGAAGAAAAATAAATACTTACACACAAAAATGGTTCTCAAAATTTCTATAATAAAAAATACACCCAATTGAACTGCGTCTTCATTTTAAATTTTAAAGACAAAATATGAATATTTGTGAAGATATTTATAATGTTTTCACATCTTCAACATTTCTATATAAAAAAATCATAAAAGTTTATTAAAGATTTTTGTAGACTTTTGTCCAAAAATAATGTTAGAAAAGCTTTTTATGCAAAATTAATAGAAATAAAAACTTATTTATTAAATAGACAAAATATTTAGTCATTGAAAAATGTTTTACATACTTATTCATATGAATATTTTACTTTTATTGTAAAAAATCTTACATATCCCACTTAATTTCTAGGTGTACACCTCATATAAAAAGTTAATGTTGACGAGTGTTATATGATTGTTAATCAATAAAAAGTGAATGTTTTATTTACAAATTGAATTCCCAATATTTCCTAAGCTATTTTTAAATTGAATACTGTAAACTATTTTGTTTATCCAAACAAATAATAAAACTGATTTCTAACAAATTATCAACGGGTATTGGGAAATTTATTTTCACTGGATTTACTGGTAAAAATAAACATTTATTCATTTTATAAATATTTTTCTTAAATAAAAAATATTTCATTGAGTTTTCTGAATGATTTTCAATTTAATATACCTAAATTTAAGAACGAAAACCTGCCCATCTTGGTGTAAAATCTGTTAGTTGTTGTGTTTGTAATTTTAATTTTCTGACATGGAAATTTCCAATTTTGTTTAAATTGATCCCTGTGTAAATTCGATCAAAAGCAATCAGGTAAATTGAATATTGTCTGAGAAATTTTATGTAATTTGATATTGTTTGATAATCGTTGCTGGAATTTTCCGTGAGGTGGCATTTAATTTTTCATGCCAACTCGTGGAAATTTCAAAAATAATTGGTTCAGTTTTAGAAATGTTTTTTTTCATTTATACACATTAGATATTTGGCGCTTTGAAAATGAAATAAATACAAAATTGTTGATTGATTTTTATTTGCTCTTAAAAGAATAAATAAACTTATGGACATAGAAGGATCTTTTGGACTTAAAGAACAAATTGTATATTCAACAAAAGAAGTTATATTATGACAAAATATTTATAGATTTAGGATATGTTTCAAGTAAAATTTTATTATAAAACACTAAAAATCTTTTAAATTTAAATTAATAAAAATTTTATATAAAATTTAATGGTGTTTTACATTCGTCAATAAGATTATTTTACATTCATTTCATTTTACACATAGATTTTCCATGTGCTATTTCATATACGACATTGAAACATAGGCATATCATTCATTGCATACACATTACTCTTTAATCTCTCTTGTGCTCACTAATATTAATGAATTCTCTAAGTCACCGTGATCAAGAATTTGAGAATGGAGAATTCTATGGAGATTCCTATGTATGTTGCATTGCACCCAGGACATTTTAATTCATAATCAAGATACAAACACGACCTATACAAGATGAAGGTGAATCTGTCGAAATATATAGTATAATAGATGTTCAAAAGAGGTTTTCAAAACATTTTGAAAATTGTTACATAAATATCATAAAAATTTTTTCACATCTTTTCACAATTACGTTTATCTTCATTCTTTCAAATTATAAATCAGTTAAATGGAAAGCATCAAATTGATAAATAGTTTGAAAGAATGAAAATATGCGAGATTGTATAAATACGTTTAGTTTTAGCTTTTGGGAATAAAAATATTTTAAATAAATTTTTAATTAATTAATTTAATAAATAAATGTAATCATTATAAATATTTCAATTAATCAATGAAATCTGTTTATGAAATAATTTTCACTTTTTACTTAATAAATTACTTTTCTCAAAGTTTGATATTTTCAATAATAATAATAATTAGTGGCGTGACAATGGTTTGGCATTGAGGCAGTTGCCAAGGGCGCCGCTAAACCTCTAATTTTTAAATTTTTATTTAAATAGATATTTCACTTTTATCCTCGATAACAAAAAAGCTAATAATTAATTATATATAAATATATTTCATTTAAACCATTATAATATTTTTTATTATGTTTGTTGCCTTTGTTATCATACACATGTCAATATGATTTTATTAGAATCACTGCAGTCTACCGGAACTGGAAAGGAAAAAAACAACAAAACTGTACAGTCTGCACTTGTTGTAAAGTTGTAGTGTTTCGCAAGCGATTTAATTAATTGAATGTTATTAATACTTGATAGATTTTAGATTTTTAGTAACTGAAATTTTCTTCTAACAATTGAAAAATTTGAAAAGCTGAAATTTGTCAATTTGTCAAGGGCGCCAAAAATTAATTAGCTAAGGGCGTCGAAAACCCAGTTACCTCTCTGATATTAATAATAATAATAATAATAATAATAATAATAATAATAATAATAATAATAATAATAATAATAATTATAATAATAATAATAATAATTATAATAATAATAATAATAATAATAATAATAATAATAATAATAATAATAATAATAATAAACAGTGCAAGTTCCAATAGTAGACTAGTTTCGAGCTTTTATCTGTCGTCAATACTATGCAATAGACGCAACGATTTTTCTTCGCGCCAAGAAAGTATACAACATTGTTAATTCAACTTTATTACCTGGTACACTGGAAATCACATCGCTTGGTTTTTAGCTTGGTAACAGAAAATCTATAAACTTGTAAACTAGGCGTATGAAAATCATATTCAATTCTGCGGAGTAAAAAATTAAAATAAATTAAAAAATTAAAAGATATAATTTTTTTTTAATAAATTAATTATTTAAATAAACTGGAATACAAATAACATGTCATTTGGTAACTTAAAATATTAACCTCTTAAGTGGCTATGACGGATATATAAGTCATCAACATATGCATTACAAAACGCATAAGACGAATAAAAATATATCATAAATATTACTTTTGTTAACATATTATCTTAATAAATATCATCCAATAAGATATTATTTTATTTTTTGTAACACTATGCCCAAGACGTATATATACACTAGTGGATAATAAAACTCGCCGCTGATGAGCGCATTTCGTTTGACTAAACAAACCACTTAAGAGGTAAAAAATAATAATAATTAACTAATTAACTAAACAGAAAATTCAAAATACACATTTAGAAGAGTTGTAACAGTAGGAAGCTTTTTTGAATCAGCTAAAATTGCGTTGAAAAATATTTTAGTTTTATTAAAAGAGTGGAGTTTAGAATCAAGTGTGAAAATAACTATTGTAAAAAAAATTAGACAAAAAAACAGTTATTCAATGGTTTTGCTTTTTTAGGAATGTATGTTAAAATTATTTACTTTCAAATTTTTCAGATTTTCCGAATTAGTTTAATCACAATATACTTATATTATATTATTTATTTATTCATTTATTTTTTTATTTTCAAAATCGGTACCCTTATTCTCCACCATAGCCATCTTTCCTTATAACAACATGAAATTCAAATAATTTTTATGGAAACTGGATCTTGACAAGAAATGAATCAAAAATATATTGTCAGAAACTAATATGTTAATGGATAATCGCTTGTAAAAATGTTATTTAGATTTTGAATGAGATTATCAAATTACTGAAATGGCTCATGGATTATTAATGCTTCTTTCTATCTTTAACATTGATACTTTTTTCATCAAATGTTATTCCATTTAGATATCTGATGAAGGAATTGTTATGTTAGACATAATTTATTATTTATATTTCAGCTATTACATACAAGAAATGCTATTGTGAAAATATTTATTTAAATATTATAGCTTATAAAATGTATTATTATTATTGATTATATAAAATGTATATTATACATTCTGCCATATGATAAATGGTATAGGTTGACTATTCGCTTTCCATTTCATAGAATAGTAGCGTGTTTTTTTTGTTTGCAACATTGTATGTCCCACATTTTTTTTAAACGTTACATTTACTATTCATTGATATTAACTGTGAATACATAAAAAAATACATAGGTTTGGTGACTCTTCGTTTTGTTGCAAAAAAAACTTTAAATAGTTTTTAACAAATTGTATCTTCTACTTACATGTGTTTCTTGAATTTTATACGGAATTTTCATTCCAAAAATTGCATTTTGACTAATATGACAGGGTTATTATATTTTGAATTAATATAAGTTGTAATGATATATTTTAAGTACACCCGTTTTATGATTATTAATTCTTTACTTGACCAATAAAAGTCAATTAAAATTATTTACTTTTTTGGACAACTTTGATTTGTTTTCGTTTTTTGATATTCAATTTCATTTCAAAAAACTTGTAATTCTATACAACACAAGTTTTCGGCTGTCTTTTTCATGTGTTATTTGCATTTGTTATTAACACTTGATAAACACAAAGTCGAGAATTTATATTGTGTAGAATAAAAAATTTATGTTCTTTTTTCAAAATGAAAATAACTGTAATATCATTTGAATAAGTTTATGCTTTAAGATTTTTTTAACTTTTACTTATCCCCCAAAAATCATTTTCTTCTAATATTGGCGTTTCAGTTAAGGAGAAGACGTAAATTAGTGAAATGGCGATAAATTAATTAAGACGAATTCATGATTGATAGTTTTCAACATCTATTTTTTTCAATTATCCATTGTTATTAAGTAACTTTGTCATTGTTTTAAGTATATATATATATATATATATATATATATATATATATATATATATATATATATATATATATATATATATATATATATATATATATATATATATATAATAAACTATGACTATTACCTACCGTACTTTTGGTATTAATAAAATCCGTCGAATTAACGAAGAATGAATTTTATTATATCCAATAATTTAACCATTCTTAAACAAAAATGTCTTCTAAAAAATTTTCATAAATGCAATTTTTTTTAAATATTCCTTATATTTAATTTTTAAACTAATAATAAAATTTGTAAAAATATATATTTTCAATAACAATGTTATTAAAAAGAACTTCAGTAATATATTGATGTTTTCGATATATTTATTGATTTATAGTCTTCAAGCTCTTTTTAATAAATTCAATGGAAAAAATAATCAGTGGTGAAATTGGAAAAAAAGTTCTTATAATAATAACAATGTTAGTTTAAATGTGTACTTTCACGCTATTTTCAAATTTAAATACAGTCAAAATCACGGCGCACAAGCGAAATAGATCCGGTTCTATTAACAAACATCATTATGAAAATTGAGCACGCTATTTGTGTTAATTACGTATGTGAGAATATAATTAAATTAATTAATTAAATAAATAATCAAATAAATGAAAGTAAAATAAAATATTAAATGAATGTATGTTGTGGATATTTATTTAAATATTGCAAACAAATTGCATTGTTTTTGAATTTAATAAATATTAGTATTTAATTATGGGTGTTATAACTTCAAAAAATATAACAACTAACAACGTATTATCTATGCAACCACAAAAAAATCTACGTGAATATTATATCCAAATTGCCTGCTTATAGTATATTCAATTTAGAAATGGTGTGTTTCATCGCCTAGTCATACTGTCTGTGTGATTTTTTGAAAACTTGTTTTGTAACAAGCAACATTCGAAATTTAAAAAGTTTTAAAAAATCAATGAAAAATTTAAATTTAATTAAAATTGAAAATGGAGAAAGGCTATTCATATAAAAAACCTATTTATTTTCTTTGCCTTTTGCAACCGTCAAATGTAATCATATATTTTGATTATTTGGTTTGTTGACTTTTTTATGATTTTATTACAATAATAGCTCCGTAACTCGTTATAAACGATAGAAATAAAATAAATTCTAGTTTTTTTCTTTCATTAGACTCTTTATTCTGAATTTAATAAAAATGCTAAGTTACTTGTTTATCATTCATTAACATTTCTTCCTTTTAGGGGTTAGAAAATAAATGAAAATAGCGTTACACACAGAAAAACTAAAATTCAGTCATATGAGTATAACATCTGGGCTAATGTGGTTTATGAACTGTAA
Source organism: Schmidtea polychroa (assembly GCA_959609185.1). Classification (NCBI taxonomy): domain Eukaryota; kingdom Metazoa; phylum Platyhelminthes; order Tricladida; family Dugesiidae; genus Schmidtea; species Schmidtea polychroa. Next base: position 18,739 of record CAUHTR010002154.1, read on the forward strand.
GTGAATGCTATAAAGTTGAGCATTTTATGAACAGTTTAATTGGTATTTATTAAGTAATTTTGATTCAAGGATCCTTTAGAATTGAAATAAGATATTGTTGATTTTTTAAAGATTTCTTTAGAATCTGGCTCTATGTCTTTTTTAATTCACAACAAAATACTTTAAAATGATAATTTTTATTTTCACTAACAAATACAAAAATTCTAAATTTGATTACCGATGTGAATTTAAATTTCAATCAAAGAATTTTTGAATAAGTTTACAAAAAGGAATCCTTTCTTTAAAAATAGCTGATGCTTTAAAAGAAAAAGTTTATCGAATTCAAAGTTTCGACAATTACGCACTTACCGCACTTTTAGTTTTTCATAACTGAGAAATTTCACTAAATTTATATATTCCTGTTTACGTTTTTCGGATATTATTCATTTATTTTTTGCATTTATATTTTCATTTATATTTCCCCATTTTCGGTAATATCTCTTAATAATGATATATAAATTTTTTTTACCCTACCCTAGGTTGACTGTGCCTCTCAAACTCGATGATTTAATTATTAAGATCAATAAAATTTTAATTAGTTTGTATTTTTACAATTGAATTTTGTTTTTTTCAAATTTTCATGTGCTACCTAATTCTGTCTTTCTCCTCGAAAAATATTGCCTTTTACAATATGCTGATTTGTAATTAATTTTACGCTGAAAATATTAATTTTTCAATTTAACTCTACATTTAAATTTAATATTTTTGCATAATGCCAATTTTTAACTAATTAATACATTAATTAAACTCATATAAATATTTGATTAAAATGATTTCAATGAACAGGACCTTTGATGAAGAGTCCGTAACCATTTGACTTGTATTGGATTGTAAACTAAGTGAAATGTCAAAAATTTTATTTCAAATTATATTTCAAAACTAAATTGATATAATTTATTGTAACATTTTATTGCATTTAATCAAATTTATTTTCTGTTGGTAAGAAAAAATTTTCCTTGTTTAAAGTAATAAATTGTGACATTTCTAATAGCTTGTAATTGGCATTAATATTTTGAGCAAGCAATTTATCTCGAAATTTTGGACATGTTTTTAGACATTCCAAATTTCTTTCAATTTCTGATGTGTAAAAATTTTTATATATTTACATATCTCTGATTTGTTTCAATGAATTTTGAAAAATCTTTTTGTGTTTTTATATAAAATTTATCATAAAAATGACAATTACAAAAATGTTTTTAATCAAAATTTATTGTTAACTTGTTATTATTTCAATTGCAAAATTTTTAATGAGATTCTTCGTACAATCCTGGAGGAAGATGTATAAATTTGTTGAAATTTTGTTGAAAGGAATACTAGTTCTGGTTTAAGTTATCTGAAATTGGAAAAAAAAATCAGATTCAACGAGAGACTGATGTCGACAAAATATTTATAAATTGTATACATCTTATCTTGAGTATGAATTCCAAAATACAATTGATGAAGATGAAAACTTTCAGCTAGAAGTAATCATAACATTTTCTCAAAATTATTGGTCTGTCTAAAGAAGTTTTTCCCAATAATTTTTTACCTTGTTCCACCTAAGCCTTTTTAAAATATTAATGGCCTCATGTATATACATAATTTTTAATATTCAAAAACTAAATTATTCACTAAATGTAGTCTATATTTTCAAATATCTTTTAATAATAATAATAATCTAAATACATAATTCTGGTGGTAACGTCTGTATATAATATGGTAATGTTTCTACTTTCGTTGCATACAATTAAGTTAATAATAAGTAGATAAATTTAATAAAATTCAATATTCGAATGAGATTACATGTATTTAAAGAATTGTTAGATTAAGTATTTTGCATTATCAAATAAATAAAATAGCCATTCGTACATCTTTTTCACTATATATTTCGATAGCATCACTATCATCATCAGGTTACCTACATTCAGGACGGATGAATAACTATACTATATTGATAATATATAAAAAAATTATAAAATTTATAAATTTTAAATTATAAATGAAAATTTTAAACAATTATTTTTTTAAAAAATAATTTTCAATAATCAATAATATTTAAACTATTAAAATTATTTAAAAAATATTATTTTAATTATTTTTTTAATTATTTAACATAACTATTATTCAATATACATCAACATACATAAACTTAATTAAAAACATTCAACACACACGTATTCACTTCATTCTGCACATTGATTTTAGGATTAAAAGTTCTTATCAATAATGCTTCACATATCACACGCTCAAAACAATTATCAAAATTTTTTGATAAGATTTTAAAATCAGACATTCCTAATTCTCTCATACAGACTTTATTGTGATCACTAATATTGGACACTCCCTTCGGTCGACAGTGTTCTTGAACTCGAGTACAGAGATAACGGGAAGTCTCTCCAATGTATGTGGCATTACACCCATTACATGTGAATTGATAAACGAGATCCGAAAACAATCCAACCGGCGTTTGAGATTTACTAACAAACATACTATGTACTTTGCACGATTTTGAAACAATTCTATAATTCAATGTACCCAGCTGTTTACCAATCTTTCTTTTGAAATCTTTATATCATTCAGAATACGGCAATACCATCGTATATTTTGGCTCATCTTGTTTATTAGTATCAATACTCATATTCACTACATCATTCGACATATCAGTCAATTTACATTCATTCATACTACGATCCTTAGCATTATTCATGCATAATAATACATATTCATGCACAATAATTTAAAATTTATAGATTTTATAATTTATTTATATATTACCAATATAGTATAGTTATTCATCCGTCGTGAATGTAAGTAACCTGATGATGATAGTGATGCTATCGAAATATATAGTGAAAAAGATGTACGAATGGCGATTTTTATTAATAAAATCTTTACCGTGTTTATTTAAGTATTTAAATAAAATAGCTTTATATAATAGAATTATATGTTTTAATTTGTATGCTGCTAGAACATAAAAATAACTAATTAATGTCAATCTGAAATTCAAACAGAAAAGAACCTGGGCAAAAGTTCAACATAATTAATTTTTTTTAAAAAAAATTTTTCTTAAGATTAATTGCTATTAATAAAAAATTTTCAACAATTTTAAAACAATTTTTCCGCTTGACTAAAGTTTTAAATTATTTGTTGTAAAGTGGAATTTTACTATTTAAGATTTTGTTGATTTTGCCGATAAATTCTGGAGACAATATTTATGAGTTCGTTAGTACGTTGAAAAGCAAACTAAATATTTCCTAGAAAATAAAATGGCATGTTGTTAAATTCATATATTTACTAGATTATGCTGTGTTTTAAGTGTTAGGTTAAAAATAAAATTTGATTATTTGGTGTATAAATTTTATTAGAAGTAAAGAATTTGAGATAATAGTTTCATTCAAAAATAATTTAAATTATTAACCATGATTATATTAATTCCTTTAAAAAGATATGCAATTGTTAATGTAAAAAAAGCACAAAATGAAACGGGAGTAGAATAAAAATCAATAAAAACACCTGAATAACAAAAGTACAAAAATTAATTAAAAAATTAATAAAACGTAAAATTTAATATCAATCGGGGGAACTGGGTATGGTTGAACGTGGAATCATAAGACAAATACAGAAGCAATAATAAAAATATAGTGAGGCGTTCCTGAAAAAGTTATAATAAAATAACAAACTAATTGAAAATTAATTAATCGCTAACGGAAAGCCCGAGAAGATAATTCCTCCATGAAAATTAAAATAACGGGTAACTAATACGTTAGAGGACTAGCGATAATCCGCCAAGGATTAAAATAACGGTTGAGGACTTACGTAATCAAAGAGAATTAAAGAGCAAATAATTCAAGTAGATCTAAGGAACATTATAACTTATCGCACCCCTTGTGTCACCTATCTTACGATAATAATTGTCGACGAAAGAAGGTGCAAATATAGTGACTATTGGTAATTGTGATAAATTTTGAATAATGTTGATTCTTAGTTATTTAAGTTGTTTGGAAAAGAACACGAGGAGTCAGAAGCTATCTGACTTGTTAAATAATAACCCAACACATTTATTAAAAATGAATACAAACACAATATTTTGATATAAGTATAAACAAAATGGAATAAATAATATTTAAACAGTTAGTAGATATTGGCCTTCTGCAGCAAGATCCCCCATGCTGCAGACCCCCTCGTTAAAAAGTCAAAGTATTTTTTTGATCCAAGGATTTTTGTACAGAAATATATGGTAAGATATTTTGAAGAATCGAGGTCTTATAAGAAATTAGGGTAAATAAGTAAATTAAAGTAAATAGTGTAAATTTAAGTAATAATTTAAAGTATAGTGCTAGTAATTTTTAAAAAAAGTAATGTATTGAATGTAACATATTTTAAGAAATTATCTTAGAAAATTATTACATTAAAATTTGTTTTAAAAATTTCATTATTTTTTTTAAATTTCTCAGACGACGTCGATTCTTAAAATATATCTTACATTAATTTTAAATTATTACTATAATTTACTTTAATGTACTTTATTTAAAATTATTATTTATTTAAAAATCACTACTTTAATTTATTTTAATTTCTTATAAGACATCGATTCTTCAAAATATCTTACCATATATTTCTGTACAAAATCCTTGAATAAAAAAAATACTTACGCTTTTTAAACGAGAATTTATTTTAGGCTTTTTAAGAGACCCTTAACGAAATCCTGGGACCCTTTAATTTTCTGAACTCTAGTACATTTTCACCTGAAAAACCTTTAGTCAAAAAAACCCATTACTCTTCTGCGGCAAGGGTGTCTTGCTGCAGATGGTCACTTGTAAAGTGGCCCAATATATACTTACTGTTTAAATATTATTTATCACATTTTGTTTATATTTATTTCAAAATATTAGGTTTGTAATTTGTATTCATTTTTAATAAATGCATGTCTTTTTTAAAGGAATTAATACAATTATGGTTTATATTTTAATTTATTTTTGAATGAAACTATTATCTCAAATTCTTTACGTCCAATAAAATTTATATGCCAAATAATCAAATTTTATTTTTAACCTAACACTTAAAACACAGAATAAATCTAGTAAATATATGAATTTAACAACATGCCAATTTATTTTCTAGGAAATATTTAGTTTGCTTTTCAACCCAATAACGAACTCACAAATATTGTCTCCAGAATTAATCGGCAAAATTAACAAAATCTCAAATAGTAAAATTCCAATTTCAACAAATAATTTAAAACTATATTCAAGCAAAAAAATTGTTTTAAAATTTTTCTGACAAATATTCAAATATTTTTATTAATAGCAATTAATCTTAACAAAATTGTGTATTCAAAATTTAGTTAAAATACAATATTTGTCATCAAAATAGTTGTAATTACTTTATATGACTATGGCTTTGAATATAAAAGGCAAAGTAATATTTTTCGCCTCGTTGATTTGGTATTCAACTGGAAATTATCAAATTGATAAATATTATTAACCACTGAGGTTTTTAATATTTTTTAACATTTTAAGGACTACCAGAAGGAGTTTCACTAATAAGGCTAAAATTTTCAGTTTTTTAACGTCGGAACTATGTTGAATTTGTGTATATTTACAGCATTTAAACTATATATTTCACACAAACTTGCATGTCCATCTGTCATCTATTCTTTTTGTAAACTCTTGAAACTAATATTAAAGCCCAATTTTATTAAAAAGTTTAGAATTGTAGCATATACCTTAGAAATATCTTGAAACCATAATTTATATATATATATTATATATATTATAACGAACATTTTTTGCAATTTAATTTCAAAGCAACTTGAAAACTTAGTAGCAAATAAAATATACAACAAGCCCTATTTAAAAAATACTCCACCTGGAACTTTTCTTTTTTTATTTTACTTGACTTGAATAGTATTCTTATGGTATGGTATTGTATATGAATATTGTATACCAGTATTGTATGCCGGTATTGTATGCCGGTATTGTATGCCGGTATTGTATGCCGGTATTGTATGCCGGTATTGTATGCTGGTATTGTATGCCGGTATTGTATACCAGTTATTCATAACCATTGATATAACCTATAAAAGCCTACGAATGAAATTTTGTTTGTTATTGTTACAAGGTTTTACATTATTATAAAATAGTATTATGAAAATTAAAAAATAAAGACTATTTAAGCATTAAATTTATTATATAAATTGATTTCTTGACAGACCAATCGCAATAAATCTTCTCATATTGGTATAAAATAGTTGTACTGGCAAATCTTCGTTATTAAGAACGTTATCAATTTTCCTTTAGCTTGTGATGAGGAAGTTACAGAAATATTAGAGGATGTATATCGACTTTTGACCATTGAAAAGAATTATTCAATTAGGTTAAGCTGGGTGAGTATAGTGGGAGAAATCGAAGTCCAATGCTGTTTCTTTGTAGGAGCTCAGAAATAAACCTAGATTGATGAAATCCCGAATTGTCCTTAACTAAAACCATATTACTGTTCCTAAGATTGGGGATTACTTTATCGCGAATAAATGCCAATAACAAATCAGTATTATGGGAACCAATAATTGATTAATGGCCAATAATACCATTAATTGATATTGCGCAGATTAGACTTATATTTCTTCCCTTATTAGCTGGAACTATAGTATAGAGTTTTGTGTTGAGAGGAGAATATCCATAGGTTTTACTGGTATGTAAGTTGATTCCCATTTCATCTAAAAATACCATCTTTTCGTCATTTATGTTCGAAACCTCTCTTTCATTATAACTCTTGGGCAGTTTCTTTCAACTGGCACTTTAACTAATTCTTTCCTCGAATATGCCATCTTTTTAATAGTTCTCGAAATTGTGGATAATAACATCGGAAGTAAATTTTAATCAAGTTTGTTCTTCAAAGATTTGAGGGTTAAGCTACAGTCTGAACTTAGGTAGTTTGCAATTATAAGGCGACCTACAGAGTTTGACTTCCTATATTTTGCTCTTTTTTGACTACTTGTTTCGACCTTATTCATATCAGGGAACTCGACACTCCTCCATCCTCTAAGTAAATTACCAACGACACTTAATGATATTCCTAAAGTGTTAGAAATTTCCTTGTTTTCTTTTTCACTTCGAGTCTTTCTTTCTTCTTGCTCTGTAATTTTTTTTAAAAATAATACTTTAATGTTGAATTTATAATATTTTAATAATGATTTATAATTTTATAATAATGCAAAAACAATTTTATAATAATGCAACTTTTCAATTTACTTAAATTCATTGTCTTAGTTTGAAATTTTTCTTATTTATTAATAATAAAATATTAAAAAGTGATTGAGTGTAAATAAATATTATTTTATACTTATTGTTGCTCAATTCATTGTAGTTATGTCACCAAAAAATTTCTTAGTTCAAAATGCTCAAACATATTAAAAATGCCTCGAATATATAAATAGTTTGATTAATAAAAACATAGTGAAAAGTTGTAGCTGATAAATATTTATTTAAAGTTCTATATTGAACAATTTCATGCGTTGCATTTTTCGTCAGTGATATTTCTTTATATCATTGAAATACCAAAGGAAATAGATTAAATTTGATATGAAAATGTAATCAAAGGATAAGAAAAAGACGTAGTAAAATAAAATTGAAATTCTTCTTAAATGTCATTTAAAATGTCATTATTCAGACATTTGAGAATGACTATACGATATCAATTCGCGAGAGATTCATTTATATTTAATTAAAATTGGATTTTAACGGTTGTTATTTCAATTTTTATTTAATTTTGGCCATTGCATCATTTAATTGTTTTAATGTATTTATTTTAAACCATTCATAAATTAATCATTTTCTCTTGCAAACAATTGCTGTGTTTTTTTATTAACTATTTTTTTGTTTTTTATTGCAAATCGATTGTTTTAATACCGAAATTCTGGGTTTTTAATAATATATAAATGCCTGTTAATAATATATAAATATAAAGATTAATCTTAATAATTTAAAAAAATCACTTATTTAATTTAAATAGTTTTATCATTTAAATATTTTGTTTTATTGAAGTCATTTATTGATTTTAATAAAATTTTAAAAGATTTGTCTGTCACTTTGACAAAAGTATCAGTCATGATAGATTATGATTTCATCCGTCAATGTTAACAACAGAAAATAAATTTCATATGTAAAGATTCTTAGCAATATATCTTTATATTATTGTATTTTAATAAATCTATTTTTATCAAAGTTAAAACCGACTAGAATTGTTGCAGTTTGAAAAAATATATATATATATATATATATATATATATATATATATATATATATATATATATATATATATATATATATATATATATATATATATATATATATATATATATATATATATATATATAAATATAGTTACATAATATTTGGAACAATGAGTACATAATAATCGCTTTAAAATCAAAAACATTTGTTTGAAAAGGTTTTCAAGTTAAAAATAAATACTCTTATGTCATTAAATGGCAACATGATTTAAACATATGAATAACGTATGATTTAATTAACTTCTCTTAAATTTTCATTAAAACTCATACAATTCCAAGTAATTATTTTTTACTGATGTCAACTTTTTCAAGATTGGAAATTATTTATCATAATTTAATCTAAAATATCATAAGCAATATTTCATTTTTTTTCAATTTTTCAAATTTTCATTTTGTGAATAAATTATCCATAATATAACAAAACTAGGAATGCAATAAGAATATTCAAGATTTAATATTAAATAAAATTCTATATTTTTTTCAAACATTTTTCAAAAAATACCCTCTATTCAACGCCAATAAGATCAAGGGTAATTTTTAAAATGTTCCTTCATTCGAATAAAATTTATATAGAAAAAGATCTATGTTCATAGAGATCTAACTTCCAAAAGTATTACGACTACCTTTATTCATTTTTGATATTTATTATTATTATTATTACTATTATTATTATTATTATTATTATTATTATTATTATTATTATTATTATTATTATTATTATTATTATTATTATTATTATTATTATTATTATTATTTATTTTTGTTATTATTCATAATATTATATTAATTCGATTTCTCAAATTGATGTATTTAAAGGCCTTTAATTAAAACTCTTTGAAAATACCGTCAAATTTAATATTGAATTTCTAAATTTTTGAGGATGTTGAAAAATTTATTGGTAATAAAATTATATGGCTTGTTTTCGATTTCAATTAAACAAATAAATAAATAAATCCTAATTATACGCATTGATAAAAGTCACGTTTAAAGAGAAAACACTGTATTTAAATGGATAATCTATCAACAAAATCGGACAGATATATCAAATCATTTTTAATGAATTTTGATGGATTTTAATGGATCAAATAGAAAATTTACGCGGTGAATTATTTCAACTGATTTATAGTCTACCTGGATATTTCAACTGATATTTATGTCCAAATCATAACAATGAGAGCTTTTCGGATCTCACAATCGGCATAATTTGATCCTATTTTTATTTGTTTTCAATTTGCAACATTTACACAATTAGTTGTAAATATTGACATAGACTTGAATTAATTGAATTTATCATTGTTTCGTTAAAAAATTCATAAATCTTTGTTGAATATTTTTAGATTTTTTTGATTGTTGATTCGTATATTTACATTGACTAAATTTAGTTTTTTTATCGCATTTGTTATTTTCATATTTAAGATCATTGTAAAAAATAAAACTTTTCATACTAAAGATTACATCTATATGCTAGATTATTTGTAATTTTGCTAAAAACTAAACTGGTAAATCATCAAATAAATAGTTCTAATATCTTTTTTAACATTTAAATAAAACTGAAAGGAAGTTAAGTATAGCCACTTCCCATTTATTTACACATTTGCAAAATATTCGTGCGATTATAAAATGTTGATTTTTGAATTTTTGAATTTAATTTTAAATATAATTTTATATAAAAATTTATACAGTATGTTTAAATGTATATTTGAAATCTTACCTTTCAAAAAGAATTATCGACACTTCTAAAATATGTTTTAATAACATTAGGAAGTAATATTGTTTTAATAATTGTGTTGTGTGAAAAATAAAGTTTTGGAATTAAATCGTGTTATTATTGGATATCGTAACTATGAAAAAATTATAATTAATGACTTCGAAAATGTATTAATTATAAAATTTTGATGTCGCGATATGAATTCCATCTGAAGGTGATAATGATTTGGCTGCGATACCCTTGCTGGATGAAAAGTTTCTTCTGAATTTTTAGTAAAAATTTTAATTGCGAGCTTCATCTCTTGTTATATTTTGGTTTCTCTTTATTTCAAGCGTGCGTATTTTTTTATTCTGATTATTTAAGCAAGTGGTTTGTTTTCTACATATCTCTTAGTACATTATAATACAATATATCTATATAAATAAAAATGCAAATATCTATAAATTGGAGGCACTACATTGAATTTAGTTATGATTGCAATGTGATTGCAACTAACATTATAAATTAAATTTATAATAATAATTCCTATGTTGAAAAATTATATTTAGAATGTTTAATTGTTCTTATTAAATCTAAATTATATTTGTATATCTCAATTTTTCTCATTTAGGTATTTGCCCTGGTTATAATATTTCAACGAAAAGAGCCAGTTTCAACGATAATGGAATATTGAAAAAAATTATCATAGATAGACTGAATGAAAATAGTTTAGCTGAAGATTTACCTAATGTCAGTTCACTTAAAGAATCAGCTCCTGTTTTGGAAGTTTTGGAAGAAGTAAGTAAAAACTTTATTTTAGTAATGAAATCGTTTTACCAGTCATTTTATTTGTTAATTTAGTATGTAACTAGAGAAAGCAGTTTTATTGCAAACTGTAATCAGCATGTATTTCTTTAAAATTTATCTGTATCGTTTATTATTTTATAACAGGATTTTATTTATGTGTGAATTAAAATTATTTAAGTAATTTTTATAAGTAAAAATCGGAAATCTTCTTTTAAGAAAATATCTTTTTATTCTATCCTTGATTGTCAGAGAATTAATCCCACGTTGCTGCTATATTTTCTTTCACTTAATTTGTAGATGTATACTATATGAAAAAAATGTCTAATTGTTTTAATTTTAATGAAGTATGTGGCGCATTCAGGTAAATGTTATTATTTATTAATACTTTGATGACAACACAAATTTTTTCATTTCTGCTTTATGGGACAAAAGCAAATATAAGTAGAAGGTGCGTGGGTTGTTACAAGAAGTTAATCAAACTAGACAGGTCAACATTCGTTTCAGGAGATGCGTTGATCATTACTGTATCTAATGATTCAACGGGCTTCATAAAATGTGTGTTATATTTGTAGTTTTTGATCGTAATTTTTTTTTGTTCAATAAATTGTTGTTTAAAATAGAATCATTCTTGAGACAATGATTTAAACCTATTAATTGCGAATAAAAACCATAAGAATTTCTAAACTTTAAGAAAGCTGTCTGAAAAGTGTGAGTCAGAGGTGACTTATATTGTTCTATCTGGTCTTAAAAGCGTGAGTCATAGGACAGAACAACTTTATATACCAACTCATAGCGGTTAATGAGGTATGGGTATATTGGGACAATGTCAATCGATCTTATCACGACCGATTGTTTTTCTGTGCCGGTGATCAACAAATAACATCAATTTAACAGTGTAAAAGAACTTTGTATCCATTTTTTGGGACTTGAAAGGAATTCTTCTGAGTGATGTACTGCCATAAGGAAAAAACAAACGCAGGCAAAAAAACTGGGCAAAGTCGTAGGTGCGATTTGATAAAAGAAGCGTTGGTTGCACGAAAACAGTTTTAAAATTTCCATTTTCTTCAAGATAACACTAGATTGCATGCGGCGGGATTAATTCAAAACAAGCTCGCTGGTGTCGGTTTTAGGGTATACCTCATCCATAGTACTCACCAGACATTTCCCTTCAGACTATTTCCTGTTTTATCCTATGAAAAACTCACTTCGTGGGAAAAATTTTTCAGTCCGCTGAAGAAGTTAACGATGATTTTGAAAAATAGTTGGCTTCAAAACCTCTAGTATTCTATACAAACGTTATAACAAGTTCCAGAACGTTTGCAAAGATCTATAGACCATAGGGAAGACTATTTTCAACACTGACGAATGATTTTTTCATTATATTTATCAATTTACATGTTGTCTTTATTGATTAAATAAATTTTATTTTGTATCGGACAAGACTTTCGTTAAAATCTAATATAAGACTCACATGGTCATCGACGTGTTAATATAAATGCCAATTTTTAAACGGTTTTGAAACAAATTTATGATAATTTTCAAAAGATTCTATAACATTCAAGCATAGACGGATACCAAAAAGAATTGAATCGAATATTGAGAATTATCTGAAAGAATTACTAGATTGCGAAATCGTATAGCCACGTGAATCTCCTTGGAATTTGTCAATTGTAGTTATTAGAAGCTGCTAACACATCTTCTAAATTATTTTTTAAATCCGGTTCAAAAGTTAACGTCATAATTCCAAGTATCTATTTAATGGAATATTGTATAATTTCAAAACAAATTTTCAGCGTTGAATAAAATATTTTAAAAACCATTTATTAAAATTTCGATATTTTAAATATATTTATTTAAAAATGATTTAGTAATAAAAGCTTGTTTAATTTTTTAATTTTAAAATTTTAAAATTTCAATTTAAAAAAATTCAATTTAAAAATGTTTTTAAAAGTTATTTCAAATAGTCAATTATTTATCATTTAAAATTATCTTAATAAATTTTTGAAATATTTAATTCTCTGCTGAAACCATCTCACAGTAGTTATAAAGAAAAAATAACGGTGATACTCGTATATATTTTGATTGCCGAGTATTATGTTGTAGAAGAGTTTGTAGTACCCAGTAGAGTCTCCTTTAAAATCTGTTTCGGGACTGCTGGGTGTATGAGTGTTGAATGTAATATTTGTTAACAATGATATTATAGGATTACAAAATAAAAAACAATAATAATATTACAAGGTTTTAAAATAACAAACAATAATAATAATAAAACCTTTATTACGTTAAATGTTTGGATTTTCTGGGCTTCAGAGATATGTCTAAAAATAGACTACACCAAATTCTTTTACTGATAGTTATAATTCCAATCCCGAATAATAAGGTAACAATCTACTGGATTTAATCTTATGAATATCTTATCTTGTGATCTATAGTTTCAATTGTTATCGCATTCTAAACTAGAATTCCACTTCGCTAATTATTTAATTTTCTGTGAATTCCGTTCGTTGATTGTCTGACGACTTCTAAATGTTGTATTGATTTTTATGTTTTTTTTAATTTTTAATAATTTACTATAGTGAATTACACTATATAGTTTTTTTTTATATAATAAACACAATAGTAACAAAAATAATAAACTACAAATCCTAATTACAATTTTGTTCAAAATGATAATAATAATAATAATTCCAATATACTTCACCGAGCTTTGAATACGATAATCAACTCGACTCGGTGGTGTCAAATATTTTACGACTTTATATATGGCTAGTATGCATTATCAAACACCACTAAATGAAATCGATGTTCAAAAACAGCCTTTAGTACAAGAAGTGGACACTTTTAATTTACAAGAATGACTTTAAGATTATGTGTAGCTCCAGTTATATTGCAAAATATGAGTATAATTTTATTTAGAATTTTTTTATAATTTTGAATCGAAAAGTCGTACAAAATCACAAGTTAAGTTAAACATATTATCTCTTACACGGTAAGTTTATTGTATGCACAGATTATGCACATTTAAGTGGTTTCAACAATTGGATTTTCTAAGTGCATTATAATTCTGTATGTGAAAGACAAAAAGAAGAAAAGATATTCTCCAAGATATGGGCCTAATTATTGAATACTTCCCATATGCGAACAATGTCAACTACGACATAAAAATCGCAGAAGAAACGTCATGTTAAAGTGTATGATAGACCAGATTCTAAATCTGAAAGAAGTTCTTAGAGTATTGTGTTACTGAAATTTAAGAACGACAAATTTATATGCTAATCCAATACATAAAAATGAATGCAAAGATGAAAATGTATTTTAAATGCTATCAGACAATTCTAAAAAGATTTTGAAAAATAGAGATAGACTTGGAATTCGCGGGGACTGATTATATTTATTAGAAAATCGAAGTTATGGAGAAGTTATGGTTGTGAATAAACGAAGAGATGATAATCAAATTGCATTCTCAATTGAGGCATGTTGGAGTTGAAATGACTTTTACAGGACAATTAAAGACAAATATTTCTGACCAGATATTATAACAGATACTAAAAACGTATACTATTGTTCGAAACTTGCCTGAAGTCAAATGATTAAAATGGAAGAAAAAGAGTACCATTCTAAAATACGATAATAACTAAACCATTTCAAATGATGCCAATTGATATCTCAGGACAATTGATAACAAAAACTTATAGAAACAAGTATATTTTGGGCATTATTGGCAAATTCTCAGAATATACATGTTTTATTGTAATTAAAAATATTATTGCTCAAACAGAAATGAGACAAATTTTGGAGCAGTCCACCCTCAAGAAATAAGCATTCGAAAAAATAAGTCTATGTGCCGTTATACATTAAGTTCAGTTAGAAATGCTAACCCTGCTTATCGATAAGGAGGATGTAATATATCATGTCAAGCATACCATTGACATTTACATGTTGACATATTTATAATGCTAATTATGTAAATATAGTTTGCTAACATGATGTAATAATGTTGAAATTACCTTTCATATTTATTAATAATATTTTAATAAATAAAACAGTTTTCAGGGTTTAGACCAGAGGTAGGGAACCTGCGGCCTTTTGGCTATTCTAGTGCGGCCTTTTGAGTAATACCGATATTTTATTTTTTGGTAATTTTTTGCGTGGTTTCACTTTATGCGATCGAGAAAAAATGTTTATGATGCATATGCCGCTTCACATGCTTTTTATTTATTCATAGTTATACTCCTCGGTTTTCAGCAAAATTACGAGATTTTATGATTTTAAGAAAAATTGAGCCATTTTTTGATATTTAAGGAAAATTATGCTATTTTTTTGTTTTTAAGAAAAACTGAGCTATTTTTTTAAATATAATAAAATCCGTGCTATTTTCGTTATTATTTCAAAATCTGTGCTGTTTTCTTTATCATTTCAATAAACGTGTTATTTCTTTATTATTTCCAAAAACGTGTTATTGTTTTTATTATTTCGAAGAACGTGTTATTTCAAAATTTGTGCTATTTTTTTATTTTCACTTTATATAATTCTGTTTGTGATACAACCCATCGTGTCAAAGAAGATCAAGAGATCGCTAAAGGACGAAAACAGATTATTTAACGAGGACTAGGAATTGGAATATTATGTTGTTTCTGTTAAAAATAAAATGGTTTGTTTACTTTGTGATACTACTATATCAACATTGAAAAAATTCAATGCTCATCAGCATTATAGTACTCATAAGGACCACAAGTTTTTCAAATTAGAAGGAAAGCCGCGAAAAGCTATTTTAATGAAATTAAAACACCAAAAGGAGGAGCAAAAATTTTTTTTTCCAAAAGTAGTGAATTTGGCAAATAACAAAAAAAAACTACAGCAACATATAAAGTGGCTTATATACTTGGAAAAAACGGTAAACCATTCAGTGATGTTGAAATTGTAAAAGACTGCATTGTCGAAGCTGTGGGATGCTTAGACCCCGATAAAGTTGAAAAATATAAACAATTGCCTCTTTCAAGGAAAACTGTAACTGATAGGCAGCACGAATTAGCCTTAAACTTAACAGAACAGCTAAATGCAATTCTTTTGAAAAGTAATACATATTTTTCAATTGCTTTGGATGAATCAACTGATATCACCGACTCGGTGCAGATTTTATATTTTATTCGGTGTATTACAGAAGAATTGAATGTCACGAGGAGCTACTCGGGTTGGGAACCCTTACGGACAGAACAAGAGGAATAGATATGGAAAAATGTGAGCTCAATGCGCGTCTGTGTGCGCGTTGTATTGTGTGGTGGGTTTGTGTGCGCACACAGACGCGAGCAATGTCATTTTTATGTTGGGTTGTTAGTTTATCTCGCGTCTGTGTGCGCTTTTCTTCTCTTTGTTTTTGGCTGTGTGCGCACACAGCCGCGAGCAAGAGATTTAGGTTTTTATCGATCGATTGTATTGGATGAGTTATGTTTCGATTTAAGGAAAGAGTTGTTAATGATGGCTGCTTTTAATGAAGAAATTTATGAATCTGATAACTCAATGGAAATTGGAAATACTACCAACGAAGCTGATGGTTCCTTTTTTATGATCCCAAGAGATCCTGATAACGTTAATGGTGTTTTTGGCCAACTAATCTCAAATTTATTTGGTGGATGGATTTCCGTTGGTATTCGATGCAATAATTGTGATGTAGTAGCTACACAAAGAAAGGTTCCAGATAAAATGATTGAGAAGAGTTCAGCTACAAGATTGTTTAATATTACTGAAAGTACTGGAGGTGTTATGACTGGTATGATCCCTGATTATCGATATCAAGTATGTCGTGCACAAATGGAAGCAGCTCGATTTAGATATAAACATGGATATGAAATGCCTTGTGACATAATATGTCGTTCTATTGCGAATATTAATCAACTTTATTTCCAATCAACTGAGATGCGACCATTAGGTTGTTCAATGATGGCATTATCTTATGGTATTGATATGGACAAACTGTTGTTATCCAAAACTGGCTCTGTGGATGGAAATAAAATTATTATGCTTTATCTTGAATTTAAACATGAACAAGATATATTTAGTAATTTCAAAGATAAATGTCAAAAATTTGGACTAAATTTGGAAAATTTAGTAAGTGTATGTTCAGACGGTGCACCTTCTATGACGGGAAAATTTGAAAGGTTTATTGGAAATCTCAAAAAAGAATTAACACATCCAGATTCACTCCTTTGCTTTCATTGTATTCTACATCAACAGAATCTCTGTGCTAAAGCTACTATCTTAAATGATACTTTACAACAAGTTATTAAAATTGTTAACTATATTCGTGCAAATGCAACAAGGCATCTGCAGTTTCGTAACATGTTGCAGTCGAACAATGAAATCTTTAGTGTGGATCTGCCATATCATTCTAAAGTGCGTTGGTTATCACAGGGACAAGTTTTAGTCAAAATTTTATCTTTGCGAGAACAGCTAATTCAATTTTATGCAGAACAGAATCAGCAGTGCGAGCTAACGGATAAAAAATTTCAGACTAATGTTGCATTTTTATGTGATATTATGTCATATCAAAACGACTTGAATATTTCCTTACAAGATAAAACTAAATCTATTTATGATATGTGGAAGAAAATTCAAGCATTTCGAATTAAGTTATCTTTCTTAAAAACACTTTTTTTTCAAAATTAAATAGAACATGAACATTTCCCCCAGTTGACAATGGTCGTTAACGAGCAGAATCGTATTTGTGAGTCATTTGGGGAATATGCAGCTGTTATTGACCTATTAATTGTGGAATACAATGAAAGGTTTACCGATTTTGAAAAAAATGAAACAGCAATGAAATTGGCGTTTCAGCCTCACCTAGTTGAAATCAACGAGGCACCTATAGATCTACAGATGGAATTAATTGAACTCTCTGTTGATGATATTTTAAAATCATTGTTTAATACTAAAAAAGACCCAATTGAAATTTGGAAAACTGCTTTAGAATATCCACGTCTTCGACAACATGCCAGAAAAATGCTTTCTTGCTTCTCAACAACTTACTGCTGTGAATCATTATTTTCTTATTTAACGCAAATAAAGTCCAAATTACGAACTCAAATAACTGATCAACATTTAGAAGACCTACTGATACTGCGAACGTTTATGCTTGAACCGAATATTCAAATGCTTTCTAGCAAAAAGCAGAAGCAAATAAGCCATTAAAAGTTGATAAAATGAAACATTAACAAATATTTTTAATGATGTACAATGTATATATGTATTATGTTTTATGTATGTATAACATTTTTTTAACAATATACAATATAATAAATTAGATTTGTAAATATATATTTTTTTCATAAAAGATTATTTTAAATTGCGTTTTGGCTAATTTATAATGTGAATTAAAATAAATAGTTTATAGGGGGGTTAACGTTTTATTTACTGTGGCCTTATGTTAAATCAGATAAGTGAATGTGGCCTTTTGAAATGAAAAGGTTCCCCAGCCGTGGTTTAGACTTTATCTTTTATACTGAAAATATTCAACTATAGAAAGAGTTCCAGTGCTCGACACTACTGATTAGAAAAATTAATTGAGATTTTAGAATTCTTTCTAAATGCAAATTATTTTTAATTGAAATTCGGCTGCTAAATTTGATAAATATTTTTTAAAAAATTTAAATTTTCTAAATTTCAGAGTTTTTAAGAAATTCCGGGCTAACTCTAATATTTATTGAATTTCATTTATAATTATTCAAGTCACCAGTGCTATTTATTGATTTTGATTGATTTTCTGTGGGAAATAAATTAAACAAATCGAATTAATTGAATACCAAAAATATTATGTAAATAACTGCAAATTAAATAAATCTGGTTTGCTTGTAAATCCTTTATCTTTTCTCATCACTGATCTTGTTTTCAATTTCTATTATTTTCATTTCTTTTCATATTATCTCTCAATATTTTGTGTTGAAAAAGGCATAAAATGTGTGTATTATTTTTATTTGTAATATGAAAAGATATAAAGATAAAGGAAACTAGAATTTTATCTGATCGGTTTCAAATTCGTAAGTGACATTCTGATAATATTTGATTAAAATTACCTTAAATAAATTGAAAAATAAAAATTAATAAATTCTGTAGAAAAAGAAATTCTGTCTAATTTCTTTGATTGAGATGGTGAAAAAATTTAATTTTAACATTTTATGTCGAATAAAGTCCCATTGATATGGAGAAAATTCTTTTCGTTTTTCCGCAGTTAATCTCAATTAAACCATTATTAATGTCTGAAAACGAAAAATAATTGAATAATTTCATCGAAAAATCAGATTAATTTTCTGTGAAAAATAACTGAGAAAATCCATTGAGAAAATTTATTAAATTATCAGTTTTGACTGTTTGTTTTATTTTTATTTGCTCTGTTGTGGATGAATTTATTTTGTTATACAAAGGATCCCTGTAACGTCGATATTACCTTTTATCTCATTAATTCCGGTTTTTTAGAGTTTTTAGGATATTCATATTAAAATTACAACACTTTAATAGATGTTTATTAAATTATTTAAAATAATTTTCACATAAAATGTTAATTTTAATCTTGCGTAAAAAATATTTTTAAAGAATATTAAATTAAATGCTTTAATAATTAAATATTTTGAATTTGTTCTGTAATAACTAGGCTTGCCAGATAAAAATTTCGAAAAAAAAGTACATACAAAAATTGATCAGCATAAAAAGACCAGCCATTGATAAGATTTTGGCCACTCATCGTTAAAATGATTTATACGAAGTTGTCTTTTTATTTTTGATTTTCCACTAATATTTTGATTTTCATATTCCGTGTTGTATTCGCTGCTGTCGGTATCAATTTCTTTTTCCATCATATATAAATCTTAAACAAAATTAAAAGAAGATTTACATTTAAATACTTTATTTTTTACAAATATTCTAGAAATAATACTTTAAGAATACAAAAACGCTGCTTCATTAAAGTTGAACTGGACAAAAATTATATTATAACAAAACAAATCAAAAAATTTAAATATTTAATTTTATGGCACAAATTCCATAAACACCAATTTCTTTTTCCATCATATATAGATCTTAAATAAAATTAAAAGAAGATTTACATTTAAATACTTTTTTTAACAAATATTCCAGAAATAATACTTTAAGAATACAAAAACGTTGCTTCATTAAAGTTGAACTGGGCAAAAATTATATTATAACAAAACAAATCAAAAAATAATCAGTAATTAAACGTACCTTTAGGTACGTTTTCACTAATTCTGTAAATAACGTACATTCTTATTTTGTAAGCCAAAATAACGTACGATACGTTCAAATAACGTACACCTGGCAAGCCTAGTAATAACGATTGCCTGTTGGTCTGCGGTAATCCTGAAGGGCTCCATAACATGTGTGTTAATGTGTGTGCATTAGTGTATTAGATCAAATTCAAATTATTTTTATTCGATTTCTTTTTTGATTTAATCTTTGTCATTTTTAATGGGAATTTTTTATACTTATTATTTAATTTATTTCTAAATATTTAATTTTTATTATTTGTGAATGGATTTTGCGATGGATTCCGCATATTTTCTATTAATTTTTGATTATTTTCGTATAAATTCAATTTTTATTTTTCCAGTTATTTTAATAAAAAAAATTTGTTTCTTTCTTTCAGTAATTCTTGCATTTGTTATTGATTTTATATTTAATTTTGTTTTCCATTTTGTGTTAAGTTAGTTCATTTTATATGGTTAAGTTGATATTTTTACATGTTTGAATTTAACTCGACTTACAGTTATGATTGCGTGCTATTTTCCGACAAAATTTGGATTAAAATTCTCGTTCAATCTTTGGCAAATATCATTTTGTGCCCAACTTTAAACATGAGCTTTATGGAAAAAAATTTATTTTGAGAACTGATCAAAAAGCAATCACATTTATGCTAACAACATAAAAGTCAATTAAGGTACAATTGAATAATATTGCAAGTTTGAGAATTGTGGTAATGCAGTTGCACTATTACAGCTGAATTGTGGAAATGATGTACAATGTCAAATAAAACAGTAGATAAAATATAACCCAAATTTTAGAATAAATCTTTGTCTCATTCTTACATAATAAAATATGCAGCACAGATTCATTTTATTATTTGTTTATTTATTTTTTGTTGTTTTAATTATTTGTTTATTTTTAATTTATGATGCTTCCAAGAAACTATCATTTTTATTACTAATATAAATAAATTTTGCTGAACAATTAACAATTTCGAGTTGATTTATGTAAATAATTGATTAAAACTATTTTATTAAAATTTCTAGAGTTACTAATAATATTTCTCGAAATGTAATAAATTTCCTGTTTATTATCCAATTATTTTCATGATAAATATATTATATAAAAGAAACATAAACTAGATTCCTAGTGAAACATGATTATTATAAAGAAAAGCTTTCATTAATAATAAAATGAACTATAAACGGAAATTAAAACTATATTTTCATTATAATTATTAACTCATTCTTACAATTTTTATAATTATAAAGTGGGCATTTGTTTATCAACAGATTGGAATGATTAAACGAAATATTTATTTATAAAGTCATAGTAAAGTACACAAATAATAAACAAATGGAAAATGGGTATTTTTTAGAAAAAAATCATGGACAGATTTAATTGTCAATGTAACAGATTTGTTTTTAATATTCCCGGGAAGTTTTCGTCGTGAAAGGAATTTGGCTACATTAAATTATTTACAATATTTTTAGAGTACCAACAATTTTTTGAGAAAAGGTATTGATAGTAAGAATTAGATATAAAAAATGTGCATTAATAATTTTATTTGTTAATTACAAAAGTAATAATGACAAGACAATGGATAATAGATAACAAGAAAACCTTGCTGAATGAGAACATCATATGCAGCAATTTAGCAATACGTTATTTTTCTATTACTCACTAGGCCAGTGGTTCTTAACCTGGGGTCCATGGACCCCCAGGGGGTCCGCGAACGGGTTCCAAGTGGTCCGCGGTACTATTTACAAAAAACCTTTATTATTTTTGTTTGAAGCTGAATAAACAGATTTATAAATAATTATTAAAAAATGTATGTGTTTTACTATCAATTTATTAATTTTTTAACATTTCAGGGGTCCGTGGGTACCAATTATATAAGTTTGAAAAGGTTAAGAACCCTTGCACTAGGCGATCTGAAGCTATTTTGACTTCAATATTTTCTATGTCTTCCTATTGGTTTATAGTTATAAGTTTATAGTTATAGGTTATAATGTAAAGAAAATGTTAATTCACAGTTCCATTTTAGGGCCCTGTACATGTGGACTTGCCTAATTATGACACTGGGTCTTCCTATCGTAGTACATTTTAAGTCGTACAATTTTTACGAAATCTATTTCAAATAGTTATTTTTCGGCTCCTTCGGACAATATATCATTATTGTAGATCAATTTAACTTTGGTTATTAATAAAATCAACATTTAAAATCGTTGATCAAGATATTTTGAGTATATACATCCAATAATTTGAGGGACATGAAGAACATCCTTTCTGGAAATTCAAATTTCTGGAAGATTTTATTTATTTATAAGTAATTCAGATACTTTAGAATAAAATTTAAACCTTTAAATTGAAAAAAATGTGTCTATTGATTGTTTGTTTTAATGTATAATTTTCCATAATTCTTCTTTCCGTTATAATCTTCGTTAATTTATTTTTCTTGTGTTAAATATTTGTAAAACCTCTAATCTGTTTGAAAATGTAATTCTCATTGCATCTATAAGTTTTCTTTCTTCAATTCTTCACAACTATTGCTCAGATATATTTTTAGTCATTATTATTATTATATGTAATATGATGTTGAGTAAGAATGATAAAATTTATTAATTTTATAAAAATGTTTTCAACTTAAATAAAAAGAAATTTTAGTGTTAAAATTTTTTTATAATTTTGTTTGAATAAACAATTTAAAATCTATATAGTTTTTTCGTATGTACCTGATCATGATTATGAACCTGCCGAAATATATAGTATAAGCAACGCCGTACCATTGAACTGGACCCGCAAATATTAAATACACTACAAAAATTTCTCCAATAGCAAAAACATATCAGAAATTGAAAAAAAAAAGATGGATTAGCAATAATATCGATTGAAAATGGAAAAGTCTGAACAAATGATTACAATGATATGATTGATTAACTTGCCACAAAATGAGCTAGAAAAGTTGCTTTACAATTTCTTTGTATTATCTTTTTAATTAAAATCAAAAAATTTTAAAAAATCTTTTTTATTTCTTTTTTTAGTTTTCTGCACAAAGCCCCCAAACGTTACAGCACGGCGCTGAGTATAAGGGATATTCAAATGGCGTTTTCTAATGCATAAATCAGTGCCATGTTTATGTTATAATATTACTATTATTATTATTTTGTTAATTTTATATTCTAATTTTGATTTAATACTTTCATAATCATTAACAAAATAATCACAACATATAAAATCATATATTTTAATTTATCTGGCATTAAAATCTTTAGTTTGTATATCAGATAATATCATTAATATTGGTATATATATATATATATATACAGTGGTGATATTCAGCCGGTACGGGGCGGTACGCTCGTACCGGTTGTTAACATTTTTAAAATTTTCCGTACCGGTTGTTGTATATTAAAAAAAAAGTATGTTTTTAAGTAAAAGTATGTAAAAGTAAAAGTATTGATAAAAACATTCTAAATTAATAAAAAAATATAAATATTTACCTGCCATTATCGATCAAATACAAAAAATCTTACAATAAAATAAAAATTTGGGATTTAAAATTTTTTTCGGTTTTAGTAAAAAAAATCTACTTAAAACTGTCTAATTTGAATTTTAGTACTTTTAATTTCCACTACAATCCAAGAGATGGCATTGAATTATAGAACAAAATTTATGGAATTGAAAAATTCCTACTGAGCATGTGTAAAGTTGCATTTTAATAGGTGGTTTCACCGCGTAACCACTAAGCTTGAAAGGGTTAACGGAAAATTCTGTAAAAAAAATATTTTTCTTTTAATAAAAAGGGAATTTCCCTTTTTGAATACATTTTTATTTTGATATATTTACTCTAAATAAAAAGTTTAGTAGTATAAATATTTTTTATGGTGAATGGTTATCCCTTACTTTTAATCTCTATTAAATTCAGTTTTAACGTGCAAGTATGAAGATTTTAAATTGATTTAAATTTCTAATTAATTATTAATTAATTATTAAATATTTTCTTTGTTTCAACCTAAGAATGAAAAGGCAAGGTAATTTGGATGACTTTTTTAGCAAATCTATAAAAATAACCAAAAACCCTGAACAGCAAGCTGAGAATATTACTAATTCTAATCAAACAAAACAGGTAAAAGAAAAAAATGATACTTCTGAAGTTCAACACCAATCGGAAAAAGCTGGAACGTCTCGTGATGCTGCGTTATTACATTTTTGGAATGATAAACAACTAAATTATTTTAAAACTAAATACGAGTGGCTTATTGTTGTTAGCGATGAAAATGTGGGATGTCAGTGGTGTTCGAAAGTAGAATCGTTAAATTTAGAAACTGCTAAACATTTACACATTTCTGTGGAGTGGAAATCATGCTCTGTCAAAGCTCATGGCTCGAACAAAGAAAATTTACAATCATCAATGAGAAAAAAATTGAAGGAACACAATGAATCAGCTTCACATAAAAAAGCTGGGGAAATAATAAAAATTGGTGAAACAAATATAATTTCCAAATCTTTCGATGTGGCTAATGAAAAGTATTTAAACAGCACAGTAAACATTTTTAATACTATCTATTTCATAATTAAAAACAATTACCCATTCAGTGATTTTAAAAAATTAATTGATTTACAGAAAAAAAATAATGTAGATTTTGGATTTTCATTACATTCCAGATTTATAGTTCCACTTGTCGCAAAGCTTATATCTACAGAAATAAGAAGAATTAGTTTTGGAAAACTGATAAATACAGGTTGTAAAATTTCAATTATTATTGATGAAGCCTCAACTGTTTCACACAAAAGCGTTTTAGTAGTTTATTTGAAATCTGAAATTCAAGATTCCGATGATAGTGTAACAGTTTTTATTGATCTTGTCGAATTAGATGGAACAACATCAGAAATAATTTTTAAAACCTTAATATCAGTTCTTGAAAAACATGGTTTTAATGAAAAATATTTACATGAAAATCTTATTGGATTTTGCTCAGACGGTGCTAGTGTAATGTTAGGAAAAAAGGCTGGAGTTTCTGCAAGAATTTTAGAACATTTTCCAGGTATTAGCATCTGTCACTGTTTAGCTCATCGTATTCAGTTAACTCTAGATGATGTTATCAAAGAAGTAAATGAAGTAAATAACTTTAGATATTTTCTCGATAAACTTTATTCGTATTATCATACTTCAAATAAACATCAACGAGAATTAAATAATGTTTCTAAAGAACTTGGCACTGAAGTACACAAAATAGGTAGAATATTTGGTCCTCGATGGGCAGCCTGTAGCGCTAGGACCGCCAAAGCAGTTTGGAAATCATATCAGGCCTTATATATTCACTTTAGTCAAAATAAAGAAATTGGAATAATGTCATATTTCAAAAATGAAAACTTTTTAAAAGATTTAGGTTTAATAAACGACATATTAGAAGAAATTTCTGTACTGTCTACAGCTTTACAAGAAAGAGATATTTCATTAATTAGAGCTGATAGATTGATAAGGCTAACGATTAATCTATTCCAACATTTAAAATTAAATAAAGGAACATATGAAAAAGAAGCAGATGATATTATTAAAACGAAAAAATACAATATTCCATTTGAAATTAATAGAAAAAAAACATCAATTGTTGTTTCGAGAGATAAATTTTTTGATTGTTTAGAAAAACATATGAAAACGCGTTTGCTATTA
Source organism: Schmidtea polychroa (assembly GCA_959609185.1). Lineage (NCBI taxonomy): Eukaryota > Metazoa > Platyhelminthes > Tricladida > Dugesiidae > Schmidtea > Schmidtea polychroa. The sequence continues at coordinate 44,464 of CAUHTR010002154.1, forward strand.
GACGATAAAAATGAAAACTATAATAATCTCTTAAATTGCTTTAATTTATTAAATCCAGAAACATGGCCGGGTGATATTTTTGAAGCACCATGGATTGAAGGTGAAAATAGGTTAGAGCAGTTAAATAAAATAATCAAATACATCATTCCAGTAAATGATTTTCGAGATTTTGTTGATGTGCGAGATAGAGAATCTAAAAATATTAATACTATTTTGAGAGCAAAAAGAATTTTAAATGTAATTGCTGTTAATTCCGCAGAAGCTGAAAGAGGACTCAGCACAATGAACAATATCATTTATGATAAGAGAAATTCGTTGTTAATTGAAACAACAAGTCATTTAATGACAATAAATTTAATGGGAAAATCGATTGAGGATTTTGATGCAACACCATATGTTAAATTATGGTTGCGAGAAGGGCATCATATGGCAAGTGACAAACGTGTCAAAGCAGCCGCACCTAATTTGCCGTCCCAAAACCAAAATTTAATTTGGAAATTATTTAATTAATTTTATATACTATTTTTTATACTATTATATATAATATATGTATTTCTTATGTAAATATGTAAATAAATAACTATTATGAAGTAAATATAATCTACAATAGATTTTTTTCCATGCGTACCGGTTGTTAAGAAATTCGAATATCACCACTGTATATATATATATATATATATATATATATATATATATATATATATATATATATATATATATATATAATGTATTTATATGTAAAATAAAATTCCCATGTTAATTGTCTGATGAAACATTACGTATCGCATCTGATTAGTAGAAATTATTTCTATTGAATGCATAATAATAGTTCATAGAATGTATAATGAGTGATTCTTATTTTTCCGACAATTGATATTTTGTAAATTTTATTTTGATCAACTTTTTGATCAGTCGCGTCGCTATAATACTTGACACCCCTTTATGTTGTAGTCCTGGACATACTTTCACCTACCAAGTATGATGGACCGGCTCAACCAATATTAATGAACTATCTAAAACGCTTCATAAGTGATCGACAACACTCATTTCATTCCGCCTGATAAAATACTCAAACGAAGATTTCTGTATTTTGCTTTCCATGTCGCCATTTCTCAGCCTCTACGAAAAGTGATGATGTGTTTATCCATAATTGGGATCGAGACTGTAAATATATTTTTAAAATTGTAGTAAAGCATGAGGATGGAAACCATCATAAATACTAATTGTGATTGCGTCTAAACAAAACCTATACCTCAGCGGACACAATGAAAGCAAAAATTACAACAATTTAGGCAATTTCAAAGAACTGTTTGTGCAATTCACACCTAAGAATGCAACCTACACCTCTCCAGATAGTCAAAATGAGTTATTATGGGTCATATTTCAAACGAAGTGAAAAGTGGGCCATCTTACTTTGGCATATTTGCAGATGCATCCCGTGGTGTTAGTGGGTATAAACAACTGTGTGTTTACATCAGATATGTTACTGATGTGGATGTTAATGAACGATACATTGGATTTGAGCGTCTTCACCGCCTGGATATTATAATTATATCAAGACCATTGGTGCAGAGACTAGAGCAATGCTTATTGGATCTAGAACGACGTATAACTCAGTGATATGATACACCAGCTGTGATGAGCGATGCATAAATGGACTACAAGTCAATAATCAAGAAGCAGTTGGAAAATTTTGCCATTTTGTCCATTGTTATTCACATAAATTACATTTTTGCTTGAGACACAGTATCACAAACATTCTAAGAATTTACGTATTCTTTGAGTTAATGAACACTACCATTGACTATAATTAGACTTACAAAAGTGTATAGAATAATGGGAGTAGAATAATGACAGTATTTCTGCTGTATATATGATGGGTTTGATTTCATTCTCACTCTGTTGAATACATTATCTACTGTAACATTTACAAGAGGTAATGATCGAGCTAAAGCTTGTGGAATGTACAATTTATGAACACAGTTTATAAATGTGTTTTATTTGTGCTTCTTTCGTGAAGGGTTTTCGATTTGGCTGCTGAAATGGGCTTAATTAAAGACACTGTCAATATCAATATTAACAATCTTAGGCCTACCCCGTGGGATGTTTGGCCTACCTTATTCTTAAATCCTGGCGACGCCCAGTTTTTGATATATTAAAGTGCAACCCCTAGAGGCCATTATAAGCCTTAGTTGTGCTTATACTAATTTTATAACTCAATGGCAATACGAAATTTTGTAACAGCTAGATTGTAAGATGTTAAATGTATTGATATACATGGTAAGAATGGAAAAGATTAGGCCAAAAGTTGCAAGGGTCTGGTTATCAAACTTGGTCGGCAAATTGCCCGGTTCTATCTTAGAGGGGATTGAGTTTATTATGTAACATTGATGAGTATAGACATTATATATAATTTAATTTTAGTAATATTATTGATTATAATAAAGTCTTTCCATTTTTCATCGAGACATTTATTTTATATTTTAATTGTTTTTAGACAATCGTTTCAGTTCCTATAGAAGATGTTGAAGAAAAATCAAATGATGAAGAAGACATCGAACGACGAAAGCTGTTCGAAGAGAAACGCAAGTGTCATGAAAGAGTAAACATTAAAGAGTTATTAAAACAAACTGAATCTGATTTAGAGGAAGATTCTCCTGAATAAATTTGATGATTAATATACGCATAAGTTATACTATAAATGTAATTTAGAATTCATAACTCATTGACTTTTTTAAAAAATGTTTTTTTTTGAATTTTCACTGCGTTGTTTAACACTTTAATATTTTCGGTGTTTTTATATTGGTAATAATAATTATTGAAATCGTATTTGAAAATAAGTAAATTTGTTGTTTTAATCGTTCAAACTTATTCGGAAATGAATTTGTTTGGTTTTGTTGTTTTGTTCTATTTTAAGTTGAGTTCGACATTTCATCTTGACTCATTTTTTGCGAACTGAATTTGGAACGATTTGGTTTATTTATTGGTTATCTGAAAATATTTGTCTATCTTTTTATCAACTGATATTTTGAAAATTTTGTCGAACTTGTAATAGATATAAATAATTTTTTTCTTAAAAATATCAATCAACTTATATTAATTATTTATTGAAAGAAAATTATTATTGTTGTGAAAATAGCTTGACGAAAATTTAGACAAAACCAATTTATATATTTTGTGATTTAATGAACAAATTAAAACTTTATTGCTTTGATATTTTATTTATTGATTGAATTGGTGCCGCAATTAATTAATCATAAATTTAGTTTCATTCCTCCTAAAAAATAATTAAATAAAATATTTATTATATTAATTAAATTTAAATAAATCGAATTTGAAATGATAAATTTAAGGCAAAAATTTGAAAATATTTATGCAATTTTAAAATTAATTAGAAAATTATTTATAGAAAATTTTAATTTAATTCATAAAAAACCATTTATTTTAATTAAAATTATAGTTAATAACGTATTATAAACATAACTTTTGTTCGATAACATAAACTGCGCCGCAAGAAGATACGCAGCATGAAAATCGGCGCCGTCGTGAACGTGTTAAGCAAATTTGAAAATCAATTTAAATGTAAACAATATTCAATTTTCAACATAAATACAATTCATACCTGGTTTGTACGAGCTGGTTGTTAATTATTTTATGAATTTATGATCATTAAACTTACTCAAATAATGTTTTTATCCGTTAAACAATACTTTATGAACCAATATTCATAGTTTCAATCAGGTCCGAAGAAGAGGGGGGCGGGTATTTTTCCTGGGCCCGGTTTTGAAAGGGGGCCTGGAGAGGTGCACTAAAATTTTTAATTGTATCAGAAAAATTGAAAACTACACACACAAAAATTACAACTGTTGATTTACTTCTTTTCGGATTGTAATTCAATGGTTTTCACCTTTGATTTATCAGTAGTGGGGATATATCCCTCACGACCACAGGCCTCCCACTGTTTTCATGTTTTATGGCTATTTTACCCCAAAAAACGTACAAAAAAACACTAAAAACCCTTAAAAACGCACATTTTTTATTTTGCTCTATTTCGCAAAATTTAAAAAATATGGATTTAAGCCTATAAAACGGAGAAAAATGGCTATAAAGCTATGAAAAACGTATATCGGCCTGCGGTCGTGAGGGATATATCCCCACTACTCGGAGGAACTATAGGTCTTGGTGAATACAATACTGGTGCTACAGGTCTTGGTGCTACAGGTCTTGGTGCTACAGGTCTTGGTGAATCCAGGTCTTGGTGAATACAATACTGGTGAATAAAAAAATAAAAAAATAAAAAAATAAAAAATAAAAATATAAAAAAATAAAAAATTAAAAAATAAAAATATAAAAATAGAAAACATAGGATCCAGTAAAAAGATTTATTCTAAAATGAACTGTAATATTTGCAATAAAGTTTTTAAAAATAAAACAGGATTAATTTCCCACTGTAAGTCGAAGGCTCACTTACTAAAAGAAAATAATCTTAATGACACAAATTCAAAACTCTGTCCTAAATGTAAAGGAAGATATCTACATTCAGGATATAATAAACATTTTGAAAATTGTATCGGGAGACTTAGAGAAGTATTTACATGCCCTCATTGTAACTTTTCAACAAAAATAAATTTCTACTATTTAAAACATTTAAAAGAACATATAAAAGAAAATCCCGAGGATTAGGAATGTTATTCAGAAGGAGAACCTGATCATGTTGAAAGAGAAAAATACAACTGGGATAATTTTAATCATATAGATGAATTTAAATTAAAAATTAATGGACCTGCAACCCCTGGAGAATATATAAAGAGAAATAAAAAAAATATAAAAGATTCTTTCTGTGAGGCTTTAAAAAATTATAAACCGACAAGGTATAATGTTATAAAATATAAAATCACAATAAAGCAAAATATTGGAGAGCGCAAAGCCAAGGACAAGAAGACACAATTCCTTTAGATGTTGAAATCCCAATGCCTTTTAAATATTTATTTTCAACTAGAGGATTTAATAAAAGCATCAAAGAAATAATTCAAGCAGTCGAAGCAAAACAAGAAGAGATTGAAAATGAATTAGGAGATTCAAACTTAGTATTTCATTCCTTCCAATCTTTAGTGATTGATTATTGGAGGGGATTACCACCTAATCCTAAATCCTATATTCCTACACCCTTTAAATCTAAAAATGTTATAAATGTGCAGAATAAGGATAACAAATGTTTCATGTGGTCAATACTTGCACATTTACATCCTCAAACCGAAAACCCCCAAAGAGTTTCAAAATACAAAGAATATGAAAATGAATTAATATTCCCAGGAGGATTCATGCATCCAATGAAACTAGAAGACATTCCAGAATTTGAAAAACTAAATAATCTTAAACTTAATATTTATGAACATGTTAAAGGATGGGGACGTGGATGCAGAGATATTATTCCAATTTATATTTCTGATTATGAAATACAGGGAAGCGATAGCACGAGGGAGATATATCTTTTAATCTTGGAACATGAAAATAATCAACATTATATTTTAATAAAAAACTTTCAAGCTTTTACATCTCCAGAGAATCCAATTAGTGGAGGAGGAACATGTAAAAGATGTCTTCATTATTCAACAACTGAAAACTCCATGATTAAGCATGCAAGATTTTGTGAAAAGGATTCACCAGCTTTAATTAGAATGCCTACAGATCCCAGGATGTATTTTAAAAACTTTTCAAATTTATTACAAACATTAGGAGTAATTTACGGAGACTTTGAATCTATAAATCATAAACAAAATCTAATCAATCAATATTTAAAAATAATAGAAAAATATAAACTCATGGATGAATGGAAAGCCTCTAAACAGAAGGAGAAACCAACAAGTTTGAAGGCCTTTCTAAGAAAAAATAATAAACCCAATAGTGTTAAAAAAACTAAACAATTACCATCTGCTTATAAATTATTATTTAAAAGTAATTATCCCGAAGTCATAGAATCTAGAGAATATGCATTTCAAGGAACTTCAGAAGATGTCTTGGATCATTTTACTACAAGTATAAATGATCTAGAACATGAAATATTTGAAGCATTAAAAACAAAGTATCCTCAAAATATTTCAGATCAACAATTAGAAGAATATAAAAATACATTCAACTGTTGGATGTGCAAACAAGAGATCAATACAGATGATAAGGTTATAGATCACGATCATTTAAAAAGTGAAAATAATTATCGAGGAGCAGCCCATAGAGATTGCAATCTTAATTGTCATACTCCCAAATTTGTACCAGTTATATTTCATAATCTTTTTGGTTATGACGTACATCTATTTATAAAGCATCTAGCAGCAAATGCCAAAAACTCTTTCAAGGTTATTGGCTTAACAAAGGAAAAATATAAATCACTTGAATATGGGAAATTAAAATTTATAGATTCCTTAAACTTTCTCCAAATGTCTTTAGATGGCATAGCAAAAACATTAAAGCTAGAAGATTTTAAAATCACTCGGGAGTTCTTGGAAAAAAATAATATACCAGCAGAAGAATTTCCTACATGCTTGGCGAAAGGAATATATCCCTATGACTACGTTGACTCCTTTGAAAGATATAAGGAAACAAAATTACCAGAGAAAGAACACTTTTATTCACTACTTTCAAAATCTGGGATTACAGATAGTGAATATGCTAGAGCAAATAAAATGTTTCACCTGTTTGACTGTAAAACTTTAGGAGAATATACAAGTATGTACTTGTCCCTAGATGTTTACATCCTAGCAGATTGCTTTGAAGAATTTACAAAGTCTTTTGTTCTTAAACCTTATAATTATATAACAGCTCCTTCTTTAGCTTGGGATACTATGTTATATACCATTTGGACTTCAGATCTTCCAGAATCTGATAAAATTATAGATCTTTTAACCGAGCAAGACATGTTTAATTTAATTAAAACAAACTTTAGAGGGGGGGTCTCTTCAGTAATGGGTAATCGAGAAATAAAAGCTAGAAATGCAATAACTACTAGCCGAAGACTCTCTAAACACCCTGAGGCATATATGAAACTTAACAATGAGGAACTAAAAGAAGTATTAGAAGGAATGAAAAATCCTCTATTTATACTTTATATAGATGCAACAGCTTTATATTCTGGTATAATGACTCAATATTTACCAATGAGTGACTTTCAAGAAATATACTCCTCAGGCATTGAATCCTCAGAAGAAGAAGAAGAAGAATCATTAAAGACCCTTATAAAAGAAATACTTTCAACTCCTAAAGATTCTCCAATAGGATACTTTGTAGAATGTGACCTCGACTACCCAGATGATATAAAATCAGGAACAAGACATTTCCCTCTAGCTCCTATAAGAAGAAAGATTAATGTCCAAGAACTTTCATCCTGGCAAATCTCACAAGATAAACCTCCAACAATGAAACTTCTTTGTGATCAAACAGATCGAACTTATTATCTTTGTCACTTTAGACTCCTCCAGTTTTATCTTTCACAAGGAATGATATTAAAAAAAGTTCATAGTGTCATAAGATTTAAACAAGCAGCATTCATGAAGACTTTCATCGAGGAGAACATTCGTTGTCGAAACATTGCAAAAAGAGAAGGTAACCTTTTAAAAGACAATAATTATAAACTTTTAAACAATTCAGTCTTTGGGAAGACAATCGAGAATGTTGATAAATATACTCATATTGAACTCCTAACAAATACCCCGAAAGATATAGCCCGTTATAATCGTATGCTAGGAAAGCCTACATTTAAAAACGCACAAGTATTTTCTGAAAGTCTTACTGCAGTAGAACTAAAGAATTATGAGAAAACATATAATAAACCAATATTTATCGGCTTTGCAATTTTAGAACTTTCAAAATTACAAATGTATGAAACATATTATAACATCTTACAACCTATATATGGATCGAATATAGCAATGCATGCAATGGATACAGATTCAATGTTTTTAACAATAAGAACTCACGATTTACAAAGTGATATATCTGAAAATCCTATACTTTCAAATTTAATAAATTCATCTGGAGAATTATTTTCGTTTAAAGATGAAAAACCTTTTACTCCTATAGAAAATGGAATATTTATTCGTGCTAAACAATATTCATACGAAACATTTACAAAACCTAAATTTGAAGAGCATACATTTATATTTAAAACCCCAGATACAGAAGAAAGCATTACACATAGATATCCTATATTCCCTAAAGGACCTGACGGACAGGGAGAAAAACCTGTAAAGGATAACAGATGTAAAGGAATTCAGAGATGTGTAGCAAAGAATCTTTCTCATCAAGATTATATAGATACATTGAATCCAGGTCATAAAGATAAAATTGATGAAGTACATCAACTTAAAAGTGAAAAGCATGATATCTACTTGATAGAATCCCAAAAAGTATCATTATCAAATTATGATGACAAAAGATTCATCTTGTCTGATATGAAAACAACACTACCTATAGGAAATGATTTAATCCCTATAATAAAAAGTCTTGATAAAATAAATGAAGTCTATGATTTAAATCTTACTGATCTTGATATTTATAGAGTTGAGATCATTTATCCCCCAAGAATTGACAGACCTTTATATTCTCAAGTTTTTAATCCTATATCTTTAGAACTTAAATATTTTAATACTGATCCTGAATATATAAAAGGTCTAAGTGATAAAGAATTTAAAGATCATAAAGAGGTTCTAAAAACTAATTTCGAAAAGTTAACATCAGATTCTATCAAATGATTTTTTTCTTTTAAAAATGTCAACAATTAATTTAAGAGTGACAACATCAACCTTTTGAAGGGCAATAAATTTTTTTATGTATGATTCTTTAGCCACTTCTCTCGTTTAATTTTTTTATTAGTTATAACATTAGCACTTTTCAATCTATTAATATTATTTTTAATATCTTGTATTATTTGATTTGATTTCATTATTTCTTCGTCTGTCAGGATTCCATCTTCCAAAGCTTTTAATTGAAATAAAAATAATTTAGAGATTCCTAATTCTATTGATAAACAAACTTCTCTATATAAACTTTTCTTTTTAGAAGTATAAGATAATGAAACTATTTCAGTTAAGAAACCATCAGCTACAGAAATACTTCCAAGTATTACAGGTGCAAGAGTAACAACTGGTAAAGTTATGGGTAAAATAACTGTTAATATTGCAGATGCAAATCCTAAAGAATAACCTATAACTTTTAAAACTGTATTCCCTTTATTCCATCTATTTTTAACCTTTTTATAATGCTTTAATAAATCTTGTAAATGTAAGGTTTCTGATTTAAATTCTTTTACTCTCATAATTTCAAGTTCTGTGGGAGCCGAGGCCTTGGAACCTTTGTGACCTTCGGAATAATATCCTGATGATCTCAATTCTGGAGGGACCTCTGGGTAAATTTTTTCTTCTCTTACTTCTTCCATCTTTTGGACTTTGTCCATTTTAATAATTAAAAAAATAAGACTTTATTCTTCTGAGCACCATCTGGTACCAATACTCGGATATCAAAAGAAACTCTTGTTGAGAGAATATCTTTATACAATTCCATCAATGCTTTACGAACTTCATCAACATCAACCTTTTTTTCATAAAATATTAAATCTATATATTGTACAAGTGTGCTTTTAAAAATAATATTCTTACTTTTAACTTTATGTAGTCCATGTGAATGAGTATTAACATACCAATCTCCGTGTGGTAAATCATAACTAGTCATTATAACATCACCCTTTTCAAGCTTACTATTATAATCACATTTCACAAACCATTTCATTCTTTCATTATCATCATCAAACAAAAAGAAATAAGGATCAATAATCTTTACAACCATAAAAACACCCCATTCTTTACTGTTTGTTGTTATTAAACTTGGTTCTATAAAATGTTTATATGTATGGGGTAATAATGTTTTATTCTGTTCTAATTCAGCAGCTCTTTTTCTAATACTATGTGTGGTGTTAATGTGTGTTCCATGAGACTCTAAATTTGAAATTCTTTTATTAAATGATGTAATCATCTCATTTATTATATTATATATTGTATTAAATTTAGTATTCATAATTTGTTTATCTTTAGAATTTAATATGCTAGTATTTAACTTTACAACTTGTTCAGTTAACAGACTTTGTAACTTGTCAAATTTATCATTAAATCGTTGTTCGATATTATTAAGCTTTGATTCCATTGAATCCATTTTTGTTGTTAATGAACTTTCAATTCTTGTTGTTGTTAAATCAGTATAATTTTTAACACCATCAACATATTTTTATTAACTGCATCAGCTTCATCAGTTGGAAAAGATAATTCTTTTATCTTGTGTCCATTTAAAATTAAATCACCCTTCATTGAATCACCTCTTTCATTAATATATTTATTTTCTGTTAAAGTTAATATTTCTTCTGTATTAAACCCTGTTTTTATTGTTCCACCACCTCTATTACATGGAATATAAGAACTCATTTATTAATAATTTAAAATGACATGTGGAACTTCGTATTCAAACCTGTTTTAAATGTAAATACATTGAAATCTCTTCTCCATTAAAATCAATCAATTCTCCTTCTTGATTAAGAATTTTAAAATTAATATCCATTATATATTTTCTACATAAAGGTAAATAATTTGGAGGATTCATTCTTTCAACTATTTTATATCCCATAGGAACTGTGTTTGAGGGAAAGGAATATAAAACATTTGTTTGTTTACCATTATTATAAGAACCAGTTATACAATCGCAATGAATATTTATTGTGTTTGTATTTATTATTTTTATAATATTTTCTGATGTTATATTCTCAACTTTAGGTATGTTATAATGACTCTGTGTAAATCCTAAAATTGTTCTAAAGAAACTATTATTTTGAAAATGAATTCCTATATTCTCTAAAGTCATTATACATTTTGAAGTTGGTAAATCCATTTTAATTTTAATGACTCCATTTGTTTTTTTAGAAAGTATATTATTTAAATCTTTTATCTCATAAGCTCCGGGTTCGATTGTTATTATAATCTTATCTGTAGATTTTGGGGGGCTTACATAATTAAATGTGTTATTATCTTTAGTTATATTAAAAATAGTATTATAAGCACAAAACCATAATAGTCCTAATTCATAATTTAAATTTTGATCTAATTTAATTGAATCTTGAAAGTTTATAGTAAAGTCTGATTCTTTTGAATTTATAGATAAAGTTCTTGAATATTTATCTGACATTATGTTTACCATTTTTTTTAAATTATCTTCCGGAAGGTTGCGAAGCTCCATTTTCATAGTATAGATTTTAAATCATTATAAATTTCTTGGATTAAGGAAGTGAAACCTTCTCCTTTGGATTTATTCAATCTATACAAAACATATAAGCTTAAAATACCACATATTTTAGTATTATTAGGTTGAACTTGTAAAGAATTAAAAGTGTAGTCCGAGAGATAGTCTTCAACTTCTTTAGTGGGTTTAATCCCAAAAGAATCAAAGTATATAGATTTATTATATATACAAACCCAATGAGATCCTTTTTCATTTGAATTTTGATAATTTATAATGATATTCTTTGGAGTGTCTTCTTTCAGACTCGACAATTCATCATTCATTAATATTTTTATTTTTAAATTTAAATAATCTGCATAATCTTTTAAATCAAAATTTGTTTTTGTATTTATTCCAAATGTTTTTAAAAAATCTAATATTGAAGGAGTCATTTTATATTTTATAACTTCGTATTTATAACTTCGTATACTTATTAAATTTATCTTTTGAAATTATTCCTTGTTTTAACAATTCTTTAGAAATCTTTAAAATATCAGAATCTAAATTATTATGTCCTGCTTTTTTAGCTGCTAATAGTTTTCTTAATTCAATAAAAAGATTGATTGGGTTTATCTCCTTACCCTTTCCCTGGCCCTGACCCTGGCCCTCTCCTTCTGTGACAATATAACCCCTTTCATTTTTATTTAAATATTTCTTTAAATCTTGAATATGTTTTGCTTTAGCACTACCATGTACTAATTCTATTAAATTTAAATATTTTTTAATTTCTAGAAGATCAACATTCTCTGAGGGATATCCACAAAGTAATTTATAAAAATCATCTGTAAATTCAAAATCTAGGTGTTTAGTATTATAAACATTTTGTGAATGAATACGTGATTTATTTTCTGAATTTAAATATAACAGAAAGTCATGTTTATTAATTGTTATTATTTGATATCCTTCAACATTAATATTAAATGTAGGTTTAATTGTTTTACTTAAACTCACATTAATTTTAGGATCAAGTATAAGAGGTTTTATATTTAAATCTTCCAACCATGGTAATTCTTTTAAATCTTGTTTATCTTCCAACTCTTTAAATTTTAAAACTTCTAACTCTTTTATGGCTTTAATTGTTGGTCCTTGTTGTTGTTGGATTACCTCATTTAATATTATAGATTCAGCGTGTTGAGTTGTATCTTTTTATTATATTTATCTTGTTCTGATTGTAATTTTTTTAAAAGTGCTAATCTTTCTTCATATACCATTTTAATGGTATTAAAAATGGTATCATTTTGGTAAAGGATCCGTTGGAAAGGGTTTCAAGTATAAACCTTTACCATTTTTAATTTTACAAAGACATCCATTTTTTAAAGATTTACATATTTTTTTTAAATCATCTTTATCTTTTGAAGATAAAGATTCAGATGTAGAAATTTGATTTTTTAAAAAATCATTTAAACCACGACCTTTATAAGGATCAAGATAAAGACCTTTCCCTCCCTTCATTTTCTCGATTTCAGTTTGTAGTTTTTCTTTTTCTAGGTCTGTCTTTTGAGATTCTTTAGCTTTTTGAACTGTAGTTGCAATTCCTCCAGCTATTCCAGCAGCACCTGATAGTCCGGCAATGATTGCAGGTATTAAAGCAGCTAATGGAAGAATACCTCCGGATTTGGAGGAACTCCCTATACGTTCTTTAACTTGTTCTTTTACATGTTTTCCAATAAAATATTTTTTACCATCAATTACTACTGATTTATTTTTATTTGAATTTATTAATTCTTGCAAAGATTCTTCAGTTGTCATTTTATAATAAATAAAAATGGATACTTGGAAACCAATTTTAAATAGACATAAATCTAAATTTAATAATAAAGTATTTCCTGATAATTTTAGATGCTTAATTATTGGATCTTCTGGATGTGGAAAGAATGTTTTTCTTATGAGAATGTTATTAGAAGATGGTTTTTTGGATTATAATAATTTAATCTTTTATTCTACAACCATTAACCAACCGGAATTACAACTTTTGAAATGTGGATTTGAAAATAAATTAACTAAAAAAGCAATAATTGATATTTTTAAAAATCAACATACATATCCCGAAGAGGTTTTTCATCCTTGTGATATGGTTGATTGGTACAAGGAAAAGATTTTAGAATCAGATATTAGTAATAAAAATGATTATATAGGGGATGGAATCCAGATCTTATTCTCTAATAAACCTGAAGATGTTTTACATTGTGATTTACTTCCTAAAGATAAAAAGAATCTAGTTATATTTGATGATGTTGTTAACATGAAAAATCAAGAGATTCAAAAGAGTTACTTTACACGAGGTAGACATAATAATTGTAATGTTATTTATATATCTCAAACATATTATGCTTTAGATAAAAACTCTATAAGAAATAATTCTAATTGTTTTATATTTTTTAAATTAGACAAGCGTGATAAGAATATGATTTATAATGATTTATTTTCAAATGTTGAACCTGATAAGAATATGTTTGATATGTTTGTTGATAATCATTGGAAAGAAAAATATAATTATATTTATTTGGATAGAGAAGAAGCTGAAATATGGAAAAGTTTGTTTTAGGGCTTGTCGACTTAAAAATCTGTTTTCTGTAGTTGATTATTATAAAATCTACCTAATATTTTTTCATTATTTAAATCGATGATACCATATGTTATTGGAGTTGTATGATGTATTTTATTTATAATAAAAATTTCATTTGTCCATTTTGCTGTGAATCCTTTTTCAAATTTATTTTTATATTTAAATATTCTTACGCGGTCACCAATTTTAAATTTTGGTTTTATAGGGGTTGTATCAACAATAACATCATTTTCAATATTTACCACTTTAACTGTTTCAGGATTCAAGGAAGCATTTAAAGGTGTTGATTTTATAGAACTATGTACATCATTATTATATTCATTTACAATCTTTTGTAACAATTCATTGTTCCATTTTTGTTTTCCAATAGCAGTAAAATATTTCCACATTTTATTTTTTAATGTTCTATTTAATCTTTCAACCACAACTGCTTTTCCTTCGTTTTCTGTTGAATATAATTTAATATCATTTTCATTTAAAAACTTTGTAAAAACTTTGTTATAAAATTCTGTTCCTTTATCACACCATAAATATTTTGGAATTCTTTGATATTCTTCAAATATATTTTCAAATGCTTCTGTAATTGAATATCCTGTTTTATTTTCTAAACACCTTGCAAAAGCAAATCTTGTATATAAATCTATTACTGTTAAAATTATTTTATATTTTTCAGGGTCTGATGATTTGGGCATAAAGACTAAATCAGCAGACCATGTTTGATCTTTTTCATGTACTTGAACTTTTAAATATTTTTTATTTTTTCTAAATTCATGGTGTAATTCGTTGGCATATTTTATTTCTGATTCTGTTGGGGTTTGTAAGGGTTTATTCTCAAAGAGTTGATTCTCAAGGGATCTTTCAACGTCTGCTTGTTCAATAATCCTTTTATTAGCAACATCTTTTGCTTTTCTAGGAAGTCCTGCTCCTATGAAAATCTTACCTTTCATTGCTAATTTAACTAGAGCTCTTTGAATCTTTTCCTTGCTTGATGGGTTTTGTATATTATTTAAATCATGTATTAAATTCACATCAGCAACATGTCTATCTCTAAGATCTTCAGAGTTGTAAGCAATGTCATGTTTTAAAGCTGCTTGATCAATTCTATTTATTGGTTCTTCTCCTTGTTTAGGATTATTATTTTCATCTAATCTAATATCTAATCTTGTTCCTGGTCCAGTATAATTGTGACGGAATAAATGTCTTTCACCTGGATATTTTTCTGTAGTAAAAGGTTTTAATATTGTAGATGTTGTTTTTGAAGATTGTAGGTCGCCTCCTGTAATATCAACTCTCGTATGTTTTTTAGTTTTGAGATGACTTGCTTTGTGATGTCTTGTAACTTGACAATTACAACTTTCACATGTCCAATATTTACTCATTTGAAAAGTTTTTTTATGGGGGAATCTACCTTTCAAGAATCTCCCCTAACATTTTCAATAATTGAAATCTTTCCACCATATAATTTCATTTCTATTTTCTTTTCTTCTAATATTAATGTATATACTTTAGCTTTAAAATTAGAATCCTTTGTTATATGAAGTGTAACATCAACATTATTTATGGCTAGGCGATCATCTTGGTCTGATACATTTATACAAAATATAGAATATAAATTTTTGAAATCTTCTAAACTTAATTGCGGTTCAACTTTGAAATCATAACATGTTTCAATATAATTTAGATATGGGAATATGTTTTCATTATTTTCAATATTAAATTCCATTCTATTTATTGGATAATAAGAACTATTTAATTGAATTTGGATTGTTTTTAAATTATCATTTCCAATCTTTTGAATAAACAAGTTGTTATTTTTTTGAAATGATGGATCTGTTTCTTTGAATCCAATCAAGATATATCTTGGTCGGTATGCTAAATTTGCCACCTTTATAGAATATGTTGAACCCTCTGTCATACTAAATTCACTACAGATTCTATTTAAATAATTTACATTTATAGACTTGTTGGAATTTAATCTTTCAAGGAGTTTGATTTCAGAATGTGGATTTAATGTCCATTCAGGTATATGCAATTCAAGTGTTGATAATTTTAATTTAGCTTTTGTATCTGCAGCTCCATAGAACAATCTTTTATCACCTTCTAGTCTATTACAGATGAGTTCTATAAAAACATTATGGAGCACCCGGTTATAGTTTTGAAGGAATCCGAACAAGTGTTTTAATTCAAAATAACCTTCAAATTTTTTCAACTTATAAAGTTCAACTCTTTTATAGTAAGCATAATTTATATCTAAACCATCTTTATCTAAATCCCCTTTATTAACATCAGGAATCCAACCTGTTAATTCACCATATTCGTTTTTATAATCACAACCAGTTAAAATAAAATTTAACATTGTAGAATATACTCCTGGATGCAAAACAGTTTCAATTTCTGATGATCCTAGTTTTAATCTCATGTTGGAGAATAAATTTGGAAAGAAATTATTTTCTAGGGTTATATCTTTGTTTGCTTCAATTTCTAATTCAATTTTATAATATAATTTGGCATTACAAATATCTATTGGGTTTGATGTTTGAAGAGATTGAAAAACTATATCACCCCTACGATTTAAGTTTGCAATAGATCCTGAAGTTGGCGAGATTTTTAAAATATCATTTTTCTTGATTTCATGAGTAAATTCTTTATTATAATCAAGATTTAATTTATTTTTTTCTTGAATTTTAAGATTTATATTATTCATTTTTATAATAAAATTTAAAAAATGATAAAAATCCGAACTCCGATAGCGCAGTGGGCTAGACTGGCACAGTGGTTCAAATGGATAGCGGTTCAAATCCTAACTACGGTTAGTTTTTTTCAACATAAAATAATATTAAAAATTTGAAAATAATATTGAAAATGGTGTGGGTATCTTAGATTTATATTTTATTTTATTTATTTTTATTTTATTTTATTTATTTTATTTTATTTTTTTATTAATTAAAAATTTAAAAAATGACAAAAATCCGAACTCCGATAGCGCGGTGCGAATAGACTGGCATTGTGGTTCAAATGCTAGCGGTTCAAATCACGTCTGAGGTTAGTTTTTTTTTCAACATAAAATAATATTAAAAATTTGAAAATAATATTGAAAATAATTTTTGAAAATAAATATTAAAAAAATATATAGTGTGGGTATCTTAGGAAATAAATCTTGTTTATTTTATTTATTTATTAATTAATTAATTTTTAAACATAAATATGAAAAAAAAAATATTGAAACGGGTGATGGTGGCGAACCGGTAATTATCGCCACCAGTCTTTCGAACACCCCCGGATCGATTCTATAATGTGCACATTTATTCTTGGTTGTTTTCGGACCTCTTTCGGATTCGCTTTCGAATTCATTTGTACTTTCGAGCAGCACACTTAAAACGCCGATGAAATCGACTTCGTGAGCGAGAAGCGAATAATAAGGTGTGCTGCTATTATCGAATTGATTCTGATATATAAGTCTGGCCAGCTTGTATATTGGAAGAGATTTGATAAACGAAAGAGGTTGAAATAAAAAAAAAAAAAATGATCCGGATCAAAAAAAA
Source organism: Schmidtea polychroa (assembly GCA_959609185.1). Classification (NCBI taxonomy): domain Eukaryota; kingdom Metazoa; phylum Platyhelminthes; order Tricladida; family Dugesiidae; genus Schmidtea; species Schmidtea polychroa. Next base: position 61,882 of record CAUHTR010002154.1, read on the forward strand.
CTGTTGAGAGGACAGTGAAAAAAAAAAAAAAAATACCACTGTCCTCTCAGAGCAGTTTTACTATTTTCATAAATTAGTCAAATAGCAACTTGCTAGTTGACATCCTCAAGTAGTGTGTTTATATCCCTAACGACCGCAAGCCGACAAACGTTTTTCATAGTTTTATCAGTATTTTTTTCCCCGTTTTATTAATATTTTTGTTGTTTTTTTAATATTTTTGTTGTTTTTTTTAAGTCTTTATTTTGAAACCAAAATGTCTTCAGAATAAAGAAATTAAAAGATATAGGTTTTTAGGGGTTTTAAGTGTTTTTTTTTACGTTTATGAGGGAAAAATAGGTATAAAACATGAAAACAGTGGGAGGCCTGTGGTCGTGAGGGATATATCCCCACTACTTTTATCGTTAAATGACGATTTTTTAATTTTTTTAAATTCAAATCAACTGTGAAATGATGTATTTACTCTCTTTTAAACTTAATCAAATATAAAAACTTTCAAATTAATGAAAAATTCATTGATTTAAAATTTATGTAAAGATTTTCAGAAAACCTTTAAATCAATGGATTTCAGCGCTGATTTTTTTCCTGTGTGTATGTAAAATGATAAATTGTCGGTGTCGGCCAGAGATTATAAATAACTAGCTAGAACATGTCTATTGTTCTCATTTGCAAAGATGTTGTCGAAAAAAAAATCAGATTTAGTAGGGACAAATAAATCCGTAACTAAAACCGCAGATGGCGATGTGATTGTTTTGGTGCTGTCTTTTTTCCAATGCAAATTTTACTGATAATTCTGATAATTCGCCTCTTAATTTGTTGAATGATATAAGAAATTTGAAATTAGAATCATTATTTCCAAACATTGTGATTGCCTTAAAATTGTTCTTAACAATCCCGGTGACAAGTTGTGAGGCTGAAAGAACATTTAATTGTTTGCAATGGATTAAAAACGTAATTCGTGCAACTATGAAACAAGATAGACTAAACCATTTAGCAATTCTTTGCAATGAATCGATTTTGGCCAGACAATTGAACTTTGACGAATCATTTCGGAATTCGCAAATTTAAAAGCTCGTAAAGCAATGTTGATGTAATTTTGATTTAAAAAAAAATTAATATCTTTTAAATGTACATTGAATTTAAAAACATTCTTTCAAGATTTCAGAACTACTAAAAATCAACGAATTAATGCTACTCGAATAAAGTGGTTTTTATAAAATTTAAAGATAACAATTAAATTTCTGTTTCAATTTACGTCCGATAATTTGTTTCCTGTTTGTTGGTATGCAAGCATACTAATGCTCAATTGTCATTGGCGCTGGATCTATTCTGCTGTCTATGACCATTGAGCTGTGGGATCGAGTGATTTATTCCAGAACCAAGAGGCGCATATTAAGGGCTGCGGATTTTCATTTGATGTTCAATATTTTCAAATATATTCCATATCAATAAAACCAATTGTCCTGTTCAACCAAAAGTATGTTTGCATACAAACAAAACACAACAATTTAGATTTTAAAAAAATATTATAATAATCGATAAAGGGCCCGCGTTAATCATTTTACCGGGGCCGGCCAGGGCTTTCCACGGCCCGAGTTTCAATATATAATAACTAATAAAGAATTATTTATGTAATAAAATAATGATTTGCAGAGCTTTTATTACTTAAGTTTTCGACTAAAAAATAGAGTTTCAGTGATTAATCGGTAACATTCACAAGCGGCCTGATTATTTCGGGAATTAGCCGAATATCTTGTGCCGATTGTTTAAGATCAGGAATTCTGAATACTCACCGAGCTTGGCATTATTTTGACTCGACAACAAAGTATAAAGTCCAATAACAACAAAATTATTAATTTCATAATGATTATTAATATAAAAAAAAA